>WUQG02046997.1:0-10449 GCA_011317285.2 Androctonus mauritanicus
TAAATTTTAAACTTTTTATATATATTAGATATAATTAGGGGTACAATTTATGATTATTTTCGTCATAAGGGTACGCGTCAAAAAACTTTGGAGACCACTGAAGTAAACTATAATCATTTATAATTAGCTCTGGCAGTAAATTCATCTATCCAGAAGTCTTCTATTATTAGTGATTTTCTTTGGTTAGCATCATTCTTAAATTCCAAATTACTTCTGTTTAGATATAATGATCTTTAATAAATAAGGAGATTTCTTCACTTTTTTAGTTTTTCTCTCATACAGTGGCGTACCCAGAGCAGGGCGAGGGAGCGGTCCGCCCCGGCCACCAAGCTGAATGGGGTCCAAGAGATGGAATATTATTACCATCCTTGATTATTATTATTCACCCAGATATTTGTATAAAACTTTTTGTATAATTTTCAATTCTTAAAAATTATTTAAGAAAATACGTGTTGAAAGTTAAAACCAACTTTGGTTACATATGTGTTTTTGGAGGAGGAGAGGGGGATCAAAAAAAATGTCGCCCCGGGTACCCAAGATTCTGGATATTACTGATGATTGCTTAGCTTTTAAAGATGGTGATGCGAAATAGGGACATTTATGCAAATTTCTCTCCAACTATTATAGCTATAATAATATTCCTTACAAAATTTTAGTACTATAATTACAAATATTGCTTACAGGATATTAACGCACTATCGTATGTTACACTTCTCTAATCGCTGAAAATTAAAAAATCTCCGAATTTATTCGAATTCCATGCTTGTTCAATACATTATTATAAAATTTTCACTTTCAGATAGAACACTTGCAGACCATTACAAAAAGTGTTTCCTGAATATTTTAGATCCAATGGGGCTCAACAACAAGGATTTAAACAAATCCGTATGTAGAAATCTTATAATTAATGCAAATTTAAATATGAAATATTATAGCTAAGAATATAAATAAAAAGATTTTTAGAGTTTTTAGTGCATTTTCATATCAAAGAAACTGAATCCAAACAAAACCACCTCTCCAAGTTAGTCCATTAGAGTTTTTCCTACATGCCTTTGAATGTTTTTTCAGCTTTTTTTGTTTAACATTCTCCCAGAATGGAAAGATACAAAAAGCACATACATAATTTTTAAACAGAATGATATATTATTTTATCACAATATGAGAATAACGAGAAATATCTATCGTTTTTGGGATTTTCAAATTGGCTAAACCAATGGGATCTGTTTTAAATGGAAGATTATTCTTTAGAAAAATTATATTTAAAATTTTGTCTCCATCCAACTCATGGAGATTTATAATGTACATATACAGTTAGAACTATCATGATAAAATAATTTACCATTCTATTTAAAAATTATGTATGTGTTTTTTAAACATACTGTTGTAATCATGTGATAAATGCATTTGTCTGCTTCTCTACTGACCAAGATGGCGAACGAAGTGGTAAATTAATAAAAGTTATTGCACATATTACAATTCATATCCAGAAATTGAATGGCATAATGCTCGATCAAAAACTTTTTGAGAGAGATTATCAATAGTTTGTAAAGTATGCCCATTTATTATTTATACATTTATGATTATAGCCCTAACAATTTATCATTAATTCAGTCTTGGACTCCATTATATTAAATATTGTAATAATTTATTTAATTTAAAAGTTTTTATATGCAACCTCCTCAAAACCTTATTCATATAAAGTTGTCAGCTCAAAGTTTCTATTGTGAACCTGTCAGCTCCAACATTCATGAGAAATATATTCTGAATACTCTTATTGGAATAGAAATTTGAGAATAAGCATTTTGATCTGATTATATTGCCCTCGCTAAATATGTAATATTTATATTATCTCCTGCTTAACATTAAATTTGAAATTAGTTCTGAAAATATGAATAAAAACAAAAATTCTTATACGTGTAAGAAAAATATAACTGAAGGATGATAAAACTGAATAACAACCATAAAGTTTATCTTATCAATAATTTGGATTTGCAAATGTTGAGGGACTGGCGTAATTAATATCAATAATAGAAATCAACTTAAGTATATTTAAACACTTTTGATGATGTATTTCTAACCAATGGGTGCAGAGTGAAGTATATTCAGGATTTTACAAAACAAAATAGCTTGATTAATTTTCCTATTCAGTTAATCTACAGATAATAGAAGCAGAATTATATAGAGAATCATTTACATAGTATTTTATGTTAGCATGTAGGCCAGCAAATTGTTATTTTTTTTTTTGTGAAGATACTTCCAAGCAAATCTATGTGCATTATTTTGCCAATAATTGAATATACATTGATTTTTGAAGATCAATTTTTGATTAATAATCACCAAATTTGTTCTAAATCTTTGATTTGTAACAAATTTATTGTTAGTGAATACTAAAGACTGCAGTATAATTTTTACCATTTTCATTGATCTACTTATTGCTTGGTTTTTTATTGATTTTGAGCATTAATTCAATATTTTTTAAATAGTACGATAAGAAAATATTGAAAAATTATTTGCAAATTAAACTGGATTCATTTGAAAATTTTTCACATAAAAATTATCTTTTATAAAGCAAAATATATGAAGAATACTTTATAAATTCAACAAGTAAATTTCAATATTGTATATAAATATATCTTTTCACAACTATGAGTCTTGAATTTGTTACAAATACAATATAAAAACAATGAACAAACAAATAAAATAATTTTGAATTTAATTAAAGAAAAAACTTTCACAACTGTTCTAAAATATAGTCAAGATGACTATTAATAACTTGATACAGATCATCTGAAATGCTTCTTAATATTTTGAAATTTTCTTTATTAGAAATAATACCTGATGGAGATGCCAAGACATCTGTAATTGATTTGTTAACCTGACTAATTCTCAAAAAAATATCTCTATCTATTGGCAGGTGAAGAATTTTACAGACTGAAGTAAAACTGGATAACCAATTATAATATTCCTGACTGCCGAAATCAGGATAAAGTATATAATCTACATGTTCAGAATTAGTTGTATCAAGAAACACTTCCTGTCCAGTAGACTTTATATTATCAAAGACTTCTGTAATATATTTAAAATTATTAGATAGAATATTAGATAAGTCTGTTGAACTGATCATTTGTAATACTGTTGTAGGATTAGTATCAATTGTAGATTTATCGGAACACGAAATGGATGAAGATGAGGGTGAAATCAAAACTGTTGTTGCACTGGAATTTACAATTACTTTTTCTCTACACTGATCATTTGGAATTATTGAACTATCTTGAATTACTGTTTGCTGTGAAATTATGTTTGAAACAGATTTTACTGACTCATTAATTAATTGGTTTTCAGATTCTATAGTAGTATCAAATGTAAAATTATTTGATGGAAGTATTGAAGATGTTGTTGTATCACATTTTTTATTGTCTTTATCAGAATTATGTTTTCTTGTGAAATGACTTTTTAATTGGCCTGCACGTTTGAAAGTTTCTCCACAAGACTGACAGAGAAATGTCTTTTTTCCTTCGTGATCTCTTTCATGACGACGTTTACTGGAAGAGTCTGCAAAAGATGCTTGACAAATTTCACATTTATAAGGTCGTTCTCCTGTATGAAGAATTTTATGTCTTTTGAGATCTGATATATGTGCAAAAGATTTTCCACAATTTTGGCAGCAATGAGGCCGTTCTCCAGTATGTTTGAACATATGAGAACGAAGATAAACAGATTGAGAAAATCTTTTCTTGCATAATTTGCATTCATGTGGCATTTCATTTGAATGCACTGTTAAGTGTCTTCTAAAGCAACTATTCTGACGAAAACTTTTTCCACAAATACTGCATTCATACAGTTTTTGATTAGTGTGTCTTGCTTTATGTTCTCGCAAAGAAACTGCACTTGAAAAACTTTGTTTGCATATGTCACATGGGAAGGGTTTTGCTCCTAAATTTATAAAAAAGATACATTTAAAAATAAGTACATTTTTTAAAAAGACCTATTAATATCAATAGTAAATGATATTAATTAAAAAAGTTTATAAAATACATAAACCATTATCAATGTTTTTTAAAATTTTTTTATATTGATATCCAAACCAAGTCCATAATACATTATTTAAAAATTTGTTATAAGATAGTTTATCTAATTACAATAGTAAAACAGAAAAAATTATTTAAGATTAAATAATAGAATATTTACCCGAATGAGTAATTTGATGTCGTAGCATGCCATCTTTACTTTTAAAACCTTTATTACAAATAGAACATACAAATGGTTTAGTACCATTATGGACATGGAAATGAGCCTAAAAATTTATAACTTGTATATTATATATTGTATATAAATATTAACATAATTACAAATAATTTTTTTTTAATTAAACATACTTTTAAGTTTCCTTTCAAAGCAAATGTTTTATCACATATTGAGCATTTAAAGTTCTTTGATCCTTCATTACTTTTCTCATGATTTTTCACTGAAAAATTATAAAAATATAAATTTAAAAATAATTTTTTAACAAACAATATTTATTTTATGATTTTATTAAAAGACATTTTAACCAAAAATTAATTTTTATTTAAATAGAATGTTAAAGCAATTAATAAAGAATGAATATTTCCAAAGAAAAATGAATAAAGTTAATTTTGTTTTTAAATAAGGCAATTTATTAAAAGAATTGTTCATTATTTTCACTCTCTATTTATTCAAGAAATATCTCTCAAATAATTAAAGATAGTAATTTGATATCTTCAGAGAATATTCTAATAAATGAAAGTGATAAATAAAAATTTGCTTTGGTTTACTAACTGAATTCAAAATTGCAGAAATTTAATCATCATCTATATCTTAAAATAGATTTGAAGAAAATTGTATACTGAAAATATTTTCATATAAAACAAAGCTGAACAATTGTATAGATAAAAAAAATTTTAAACAGTAAAATATCTTAAAATGTTGTGATCATGTCTTCAAATCTGTCAAGACAGTGTCATTACCAAGAAATTCTCTTTTGAAATTTATATCAAATTTCTTACACACTGTTCTTTAAAAAGATTGAATCTAAAACACAGAATTGTGATGATGATTTTTATTTCATCTTAAATTCTATAAATATGAGTTTGTTTTAATAAAACAAATTTTAGTTCAGAAAAAAAAAACTTTTCTTCATTTATGTCCAGGTTCTTCCTGGGTTTGGTAGTGGATCATTGACCTCCACTTCATTCTTTCTCTTCATCATTCTTCTCTGAAGACTTAGGCCATATTCTTATATCTTTTTCCAACATTCTTCTTTATCTGATTCATCCATCTTTTTTCTTGAGCTACCTCTTGATCTCATGTCTTTTAGTTCTTGTTCTAAGATCACTCTGGGAATTTTCTTCCCTCATTCTCTTTATATAACCATATCACCTAAGTCTAGTCTGTTCAGTTTGGGTGGTCAACTTTACTGTTTCCAGTAATTCCCTAATTTTTTAAACTACTTTTCATTTTGTTTTTCCTTAATCATTATTTTGGTGATATAATCTCTAAAATACCAAATATATATCTGCAATTAGCATTTACAAGGGTACAAATCACAAAATTTATGTATCATCCCAAAAACAAATCTAATCACATTTCATTTTGTAATTATTTTTTTAACTAAGAATTTTCAAATGTATTTCCCATGTATTTTTTCATACTGAATGTTTATTTTTAGAAAATGAATACTTGAAAGGCTTTAAATAGTTATTCTCTGATTTATACTGTTTTGCACTTGCGTCATTTGTCATATGCTTAATTTACTAACCTAAGCATAAAAATTCATCCTTACATTATGTTTGTCTAATCTAAGGTTGTCCACATATTGATTATCTAAGCTGAAAATAACTTTTCAATGTTGTCATCTTGCCTTCAAAATAATTTATATCTAATCCATCCTTGATCCATCAGTTGTATTCAACTGATGGATTAAGGAATACAACTGATGGATCAAAGATCAATCATGACATTCAATGCTCATTTTTAAATACAATCATGAACATAATCATAAAAGAAGATACAAAGAACTAACATTGAAGGATGATCACCAGAACACACTTGTAAATGAATGTACTATGCTTCCACTTTGGAGAATCTGAGTTCACTTCCATGTGCCATATTTATGCTAGGAGTTAATTTGATTTGTATGTATTCAATTATAGTGATATAGAAAAAATAAGCAATTGTATTGGTTAATAAGCTCATTCAGACTTTTACAGGAAAGATTTGGATAATACCTGTTCAATTCCATCCTTTATCTGATGGCTAATTCTACCATAGCTATGGGTGGTTTATGGTAAGTGCTAGAATAGTTTTATCTCTTAATAAATGATCTCTGAATGGAAAGCAGTATAAAGCAAGAAGAGAAGACTTTACCATGGGTAAGATTCTTCTCTTCTTGCTTCTTCTTGTTATCTTGGATCTTACCATGGGTATTGCAATCTATGATGAGTATTTGAGTGTCCTGCTACTTAATATCATGCAATAGAATGGAACACAATATAAAATTCAATTGGAAAAAAGGACGTTTAAAGATTTTTGAAAGCGTTCAATATTCCAAATGCAATGAGAATTATAGCAGACTAATGGGCAGAAACTGCTGATAAAATGATGAAAGAAAAGAAGTATGCCTTTTTTATGGAAATTTACAACTCAGAAGCCATTCACTCCAGAAAATGATTCCATTGTCCAGACAACAGAGAAAACCCTCCATATTTGGCTTAAGTATTATGATGATAAATTTATTTGGAATTTGGTGCTGAAGTAGTTTTTGAGTTGCTGAACTCTCATTATCAAGAGGTCATAATTAATGATCTTGAAATTCAGAAATAAAGCATACTTGAAGAATCTAAAAAACAAATCTTAGAAGAGGCCTCTGATAATTTCAAAATTAGCTGAGATTTGGACTCATTGAAACTAGTGTCGGCATTCTTGAGGATGCTGATTTGAATAAGCAGCAAACAGTAATAAGTAGACAATAAATAATGAAGATCCTTGCTTACTATTAAGAGAATCTAAACAGAAGAAGAAATGTTTGTCTTACAAGACATCAATATTTGATTTCCTCACGCTATTAAAGACATGCATTGCAATTTGCATTATTGGATATTAGGGATTATCCAGATGATTTAAATAATTCAAAAGAAAATTTGTTCTTTTTCCTAAAAAATCATTTGATTTCTCAGATTTTGTATTTTTTTTGTAAATTTTTCTTAAATGTAAAATAATAATATCTGTTTTCTTGGTCAAAATTTATTGCTTTAAATTATCTTATTTTAATATTATATTTATCGAAAAAAATCTGTCTCAAAAATAATATCACCAGTTTTAGTATCAATTGTAAAGTAGCTTTGAGGATAACTGTATTAGGATTTTATTTAATTATTTTATTTTTAATATAAAATGAATTGTGAAGAATAGAACCACCAATTTTAACATTGTATTTATGGGAAATAAGAATTTGATTTATGATGGAAATCTGGGCTTTGTCTGTGTATTATTATATTGTTTTTATTGTTAATGACAAAAAAATTTTATTTAATAAATATTTAAATTAAAATTTAATTGCTGAGAAAATATTCTTCAATTAAATATTTACCAATTTCTTGTGTGGTTGAAGAATTGTAATCATTTAAGGAATCATATAAATCATCCAAGTTGCATTCATCACTACTGGAGGACCAAGATTGATAATCCCTGAAAGAAATTATGATTAGTTTTTTTTTCATACCTCATTATATCTTGATAATATAAAATCTCAGTTATTCAAAAATCAATCAACAATTTTGTCAATCATGTAAACCAATAATAATTAACAAACATTTTTGCCATTTCAGCCATCTTCAGGTTCTAGAATACAATCTAATTTTTTTTTGCTAAGTTTACCAATAATAATGTTATATGAACAGATAACCTGAAACCAAAAAAATTATCACAGATTTTAAATTTGTATTTGAAAGAATGTAAAAATTAACTCATGAAAATACTTTTATTTATATAAAATGCACCTAGACAAATTGCTCTCTATTTATGTAGTTTTGAATTCTGTGGTTTCAGAAAGAGGAATATTTAAAACAATCGCATTTAATGATTGTAAAATTTATTAAAAATTGTATTTAAAAATCAATAGTTATATTTTGTACATACATAATTATAAAAAGTACAAAAGAAATTATTTACCAATATCGAAATGGGGCATTACGTTTTCTTTGTGATAGTTGGCCATCTGATATAACATCAGTTAAAGAAATAACAGCATTATCTGAATAGATAATAATAAGATAAGGTTAGATAATTAAACAAATTTTTTCTATTGAATTAATGAATTAAAACAAATAATAAAAATTATTATAACAACAGATTCTTATTTATTATTTTATAATGCTTATTGAAACATAAATGTTGTTATTTATCTATTTGAGATACCTAATTTAATTTTGCTTTTCTGGAATTCTGCTAATTAATTTTGTGATAAATATAAAAAAAAATTAATACAACTTTTTATTTTTTTTGTAAAACATCCAAATCAATGCAATACAGTAATTCTCAACATTATGAGCTAATTCATTCCTTGAGCAAGCTTTTTAATTAAGAATGCATAAACCAAGAATCAATTTCCCATAGACATAATGTTAAAGAAATTTGACCACAATTAAAATTATGTAAACTATTGATTTTGTCAGCCTTTATGGTGAAGTAATGATTTATTTATCTAAAAAAATAAAAATGTGGCCTTTAAAATCAAGCAAATTATTATAATAATGAAATTATTATGTCATATAAATGTTAAAAAAATTTTATTCATTATTTATTGACAGATAATGATATTTGTAGAGACGTATTATTACCTTAGGCATAATTCAGGAATGAAAGTTACTTACATAATAAAACCATAGTGTCAGAGGGTATGCTACTTCTACTTCTTGTAATGCTATTTTGATTTTTGATTTCATAGTAAACAATAAAGTTTTTGCTACAAACTCAGTCATACTATATTGTACAGCTTACTTGATTTGAAATGACTTTTTACGAATGTTTATCATTTGTTTTTTGCAATTAATGCTCATATTTATGATTTTTTTTAATTCTTCATATTTGAAAAAAATCTATGAAACCTAGAAATTCATTAAGCAGGAACTTGTAAACTGACAACTGCATATTTTTATATTTATATTTGACTAAATGGGACAAAGATTTTAATAGAATTATGCATTAAAAATATTTTAGTAATATTTGGATGTTTAATTGTTTAACATAGAGATATATAATGATTCTTATTGGCTATTATATCACAAACAATTAAAATTATATAATTATTTTGGACATTTCTGGGACATAATTTTCCCATACTTGTATATGTGGACAATCATATCAATTGTTGGATAATCTTGAAGATATATATTGGTAGTTATACATGATAACATTGCTATTATATCAAGATATCATATTTTGATGCTTTTTGTAATGTCAGCCATTGTTATGCCAGCTGTTGAAATCTGTGATCAATCATAGAATTATTACAATGATGACCTCATATTCAGTGCCCCATCCCAGAATTATTACTTGAATCTTTGGCAATTGAAAGACTCAGAAACATTCATATTTGAACAAAAATCTAAAAGATTAGACATGTTTTCATCATACTCCAAAATATCTCAACTCCCATGCAAAGTTAAAGGTAAACAAAGCCCATAGCTATCATAGAAATAATGCAAAATTTTCAAAGCTCTACTCTCATTTTATGAGGTTATACATTTCTATTTTTGAAATCACAATTTTATTAATAAACTTTAAAAAATACTATTTCTCTTTTATAGTATTCCTTCTTTTTTCATAATACTTTAAAATTAATAATAATTCTATTTAATGAAATCAAAAATTATAATAATGGAGAATCCAACTTTCATTTTTTCACATTCAATTAAAAAAAGCCTTTTGATCTATTTCATTTTTCATATCAAGTATTTTCTGAAATTATTGATTATCAATAATTCATTTCATGAATAATTAAATGAATATTTGATTATTAGTAAAGATTTTAGAAAATTATTTTGAAAATTTTTTAAAAGTATGGTAAATGTGGATAATGCAATAGATGCTATATAGCTTATATTTAATATTTCAGTAATTTTATTAATATTTATTCTTTAATTAGAATAAATATTTGAATGTTTGAGTGAATAATTGAAAAATCATGCCTACCAATGAGAGGATAATTATCTATTATTAGTTTATCTCTATTAAACCTTTCAATCATTTATAGATTTGCTTTGTTCTGTGAAAAAATATTTAATAAATTTACATAATATTTTTTATATAAATTTTTTCTAATAAACTTCGAATTCAAGAAAAAAAAAGAAATAAATAAAAATTCAAATATATATGTATATATGTTTATAAATTTTTATTTTAATTAAATAGGGCATATCTTAATTGATGATG
>WUQG02047008.1:0-10448 GCA_011317285.2 Androctonus mauritanicus
GAGTTTTGATGTATTTAGAACTAGAAATGAGTTTAGGGAAGAGAACACCACAAAACATTAGCAGCCCCTCTTTTGACGTCATAGACTCACCGTCCAATCAGAGGCGCGCTATGGTTCATCTAGAATCCTACCGTTAGTTATATAATTTACATTTAAATGATCATAATTTATCAAAAATTAATAAAGCTACAATAATTACAATAAAAACATGCAATAAGCCAAGTAATGAATTTTTTTATATAAAAATTTTATATAGAAAGAGACTAAAAATTAAAGAATTTTTCTTGAAATAAATTTATTTTTTTATAAACTTTCATCTTAAGAAATATACAATAAAAAAAAGAAAAACTGAATATTTAAGATTAGTCTGGATTGTATAAATACAAGATTTATCAGCATAACTTAAATCCCATAAAAATTAATTCATTTTTGAATTTTCCCATATTCATATTATATCCAAACAACAAAATGTAAAAATTCAAATTAACATATTTGAATACTATTGTACATAGATTGGTAAACAGCATTGATTTACCAATAAAATTTTATAAGTCTGAAACTTTTGAGTTTTAATGTAAATTGTTTACACCTGAATAACTTACTTCTAATTTACCAATAATAACGACCTAATGTATTAATATTTAGTACAATATTGTACTTTCTAACAGTTAACAAAAATAGACTTGAGCATTTTTATTGGTAAGCCAATTACACCTTAGATACAGAGATGTAGTATACAATATAGATTACAAATTTGGCAGTTTGAAAAAATTAATTTTTATATTTAATAAAATTTATAGTACATTACTTATCAATTAAATCCAAAAGACAGTTAAATTTGGTTACTATTATTTAAGCATCAAACAGAATGAAATATTTTTCTTAATATTCCGTAACATAATATGGTGTATATAACAAAACACTTACAAAATTGTGCAAATAATACTTATGTTAATATGTTCTTGCTATTAGATTTCTTAATTAGGATCTTTTATATTACTTAAAATAAATGATTAAATTTAGACAGATATTCTTATATCGACAACTGTTTATAAACATTAATAAACAATACTGCATTTTATTAAATTAAAGCATATAATTTATTATTGTCAAATAATTGAGATTCGATTTGATTTGGCATCAGACATTAACATCAAATATATATATTTAATACTGTATTCAATATTTGAAATACTCTGGTTAAATATTATAAGAACAAAAATAAATTTTATCATAATGAAAAATATCATATGCACAAATACTTCAAAAAAAAAAAAAAAATTATATAACAAAAAATAAAAACTGCTCTTAGGAATTCAAATATAAACAATTTTAAATATTTTTTAATGTCACACGAACTGAAACAGAATTAAACATGAATATAAATACAGTTCTAAAAATGGTTGTTGTATCTTAAATAATAAATCGATGATATTACATGTTAACTATGTCAAATTATTATTTAACATTTTCGTCTTTTTAATAAAATGGTTATATTAGTGCATAAAAATTCGAAAACATTTCCTGTAAAAATCCTTTATAGTCAACATTATAATTTTAACTTCAAAATAAAAAAAATAAATACTGCTTTAAAATAATTCTGAGAAAAATGTTTCGTAAATGATAAAAATTTTTAATCTTTTAAGATTTATTTCTACAAAAACTAAGTTTCATGTTATTATTATTTATTTTTGTATGAATGAATAATTGAAAACAATTCATATTCTCAATATTAATTATCTTATAATATGCTATATTATTTAAATACAGGTGTTAGTTGAATAATATAGATTTAATAAAAAAACACTTTTTACTTTATAATATTATTATGCAGTACTATAATAATTTTATTGGCTTTCTCAATAAAATTATTATTGAAGTTTATTAAAAATATTATATTGTTTTGCATTGGAAATCCTTTACCTATAAAGTTGTTTAATACTTGCAGAGTAAAAATATCTATTCATGAATAACAACTTAGCAAAAATACTTCTTGAATACCTTACTTGAGATATTCATGTAATGTGTACTGTACAAATGAATGAAAGTAAAATGTAATAACTAAAAAATTCAACAAATATTGTATAGAACAAAATAGTCAAAATTATACAAAAACACACAAAAAATAACACAAGTTAAAACAGTATCTAAATTTGACACACAAAAAAAAACAATTTATTAAACTATAAAACATTTAAGTTATACTGATTAGAAAATAAAAATTCAGATTAAAAAGCTTCACTACGTTATTTGCATCTTGTGAAAAAATTTAATATGTAATCTATTTGCAATAATAACTGAAATAATGATAGCAGTTTTTCCTGTTAATATAAAAAGTTAATTACGATTTATTAAAATATATTGATTAAACAGTTTTCATTTTTTTTAAATAAAATATTAATTTTTCAGTTTAAATCAGTTTAGGAAATGTTTTTTCCTATAATAATAATAGTTTGTGCTCCTACAGTGACTAGATATGACATTTAAAATTTTCAGTTACAATATTTATTTTGAATGATCATAGCATATTACTACTTGTGTTTAATAAAATAAATTGAATAATACTTCAAAGCATTTAAAAGTTTTTATAGTGTTGAAAATATATTTGGCTTTGATTTTTTATCAAATGTTCATCAGTAAATATTTATTCTAATTTTTAATTTTCCAATATACTTATCTACATCTTCGTGTTTATTAAGAAAGTATTTCTTAAAATATTTTATCTGAGAAAAATACATTTTTTTTAACAAATTAATTAATATAATTTAAAGTTTACGAATTTATAAAATAGACCAATTCTTGCTTTTAACTAACATTCTTCAAATTAATGTAGGGAAAAAAATATTTAATTATCCTAGTTAAAATTTTGTCAAAAATCATTTATTATAAGCACTTTTAATATGATGAGTTATAAATTCAATTTTTATTTGCATATTTTATTGGAAGTTCTATAGTTTTACACACTGTATATAAATACAAAAATTTTAAATATTCTTATCTGATATTGTTGTATACTACTTGTTAAATAAAATATGTAAATTTAATGAAAATAATTATTTACAACTTAGAAGAAAAAACCGTTACACTAATCTACATTAGAAAATATTTCAATAATAAACAAATTACAGGGACAGATTATACTCTAGGAGAAAGAATTTTTTAATAAAATAATTACAATAAATTCCTATCAAATATTCAGTAAGAAGTATTCTAACAACATACAGTGCTCTAACCCTTAGGAACTTTTTAATTCTATATCTACTTTAGCAGTTTCCCACACATTAGATTTAATTGAATAAAATGAACTCATAATCTGATTAAATTAGCTACAACAGTGCATTTTTTATAATCAAGATCTTAATCTTCTTTTTAACTTTCAATAATAGACTGCAATGAAAAGCAATAATTTTTTTTATTAATGAATTTATAAAAAAATTATTGCTTTAAAACAAAATTTGAAACAATATTTTATAATATTTATGCCTATATTTTTTAAAATTTTGTATAATTACTACATTTATCTGTATCACATCTTTATCTTATGTTTATACAGAAAATGCATTAAATTTACACATGTTTATATTTTTCACATTCTAATAAAAATTATGCAGAACATTTGATAAATTGTGATATTACTTTGAGCTTTTCTGTTTTATTGAATGAATGTCTTCAAATTTATAATCTTAATATTCACCAAAATCTTATTTGAAGAATTTAGTGTTAATATTTTTTGCCTTCAAATTTAATTAAGATAAACAAGTTCTTATTGAGAATATAATTATCAGTAATAGTATAATAATCACTGAATTAATAATCTTTTCAGAATTATTTTAAATAAGCAGCATAATAATAATTTATATGTTTTTCACAGTTAATCCTTTTATAAATTTTTACATATACAAAATAATATATGCTTTAATTAATCAATAATTAAAACCTATTACATCATTCAAATTAATCTAATTTTGTTTTACATTTTCCAAATTTTTATAAATTTATCATTTCATAATTTATTATATTTATATCTTCATAACAATTATTTTCATTTATAGGAGTACTTGTTTTGTAATATCCAAATTAAATATAAGATTCTGCTATTATATAGAAACAATTTCTCTATTAAAATGATAGCAATTTTAAGCTTTTCAATAAAGATAATCAATTCTTAACAATATGAATGTTAACTTCAATTAGATCATATAATCCCGAATTTTATTTCATTTTAATAAACAGAATACAGAAAAATATAATGATAAATCTGAAATACTATGCATGATCTAATTATTAGTTAGAATTGTTTAACATTTGTGATACAGAGAGTAATTTTTTTTTGACAAGCATGAAATTGTTATTACATTAAAAATAATAATTAAATATAAGTCTGATATAGGAAAGCAAACTTATATGTAATTCAGATATAATAGTTTATAAATTATTTTCTCTTTAAATATGCAAATTTTTTTTAACAAGTTCAGAAATATATGAAAGTAAAAATAGCTAATTAATCTGATTATTACTAACTAAAATTTTCATTTTCAGTTTTGAATTTGTTTTTACTTAAAATTTTTAAATAAATATCTAAAATTTATTATTATTATTATATTCAAAATATTAATTAAAACAATAGTTTTCTGAAATACATTTATATATATCTAGTAAATATTATAGACACATATAATTATGACAAATCTTTAATTAGTATTATGATAAGTAAAAAAATTTATTATTATTTTTATGAGAATAAAATTAACTCACCATAAATGCTCCCAAATAAAAGAAAAAAATCTTTGAAAGACTGTATGTAGTGTAATTTTTTATTCCACCACAAGCAAATATAGACTAGTTATGATTCTGATTTTGCATACATTATGTGAATGTTTTTCAGTTAATCCTTTGATCTTTGATGACTGACTATTAGTTTTAACATTCCACTGACCATTAGATTTAACATTCATAAACTATATCATTCATGGCATTAGAGCATTCATAAACTATATCACTGTTAGGGAAGAGTGTAGTAGATATGTGATAACGAATGAAAGGAGGGAATCATGTAAATTGTGACATTACACTTTAAAAATGGTTAAAGTTTTCACTAAAAAATTTTTTTGGCAGATTTTTTTTAAATATAAAACATTAATGCATAATTGTTCAAAAAATAAACACTAGAATGTAACATATTTGGGAATATGTTTGTTATAAAATGCACATAGTTTTAAGGCATTCATATCAAATTGTTTTAAGGTTTAATTGAAAATTAAAGAATATATGTAACAAAGTATCAGTGTAAACTAAATCCTATTATTTTTTTATTTTTACATAAAATCAGAGAAAAAATTTTAAATAAAAGTGGATTATCTTCAAATTTGTGACATCACAGTCATGTTTTTGTGATGAAAAATACCAAATGGGAGGGACGGGATGAAAATGTGTTTCTTTAAAATCAAAAGTATTTTAAATAACATGATTTAATTTATGGATGCTCCCATTTACTATCATTTTTAAAACATTCCAGAAAAAACTTACTGCTGAAAGGAAGAATTAAGAGAAAAAATTTAAAAACTAAAATTTAAAAATAAATATAAAACACACTGAATTTCTATATAATACAAGTGATAACCTATAGAAATCTTTAAAAAAATCTTCTTGAATGAAATATATTTTGTATATGTCAAAATTTATAGCTCAAGATATTTTTGAGCCAAAATATTTACAATTTAAAAAAGAAAATTAATAATTTATAATCTTTCTAATTTAATAATTATTTCATTAATAAATAATGTGTTTTACTGAAACTAAATAAATGCATTCTTTTTTCTGAAAAAAAAAAATGAGCAATGAATGATAGGACGGACTAAAACTTTTTTATCAAAATATTCTTAAATCTTAAATTTTCAATTATTCTATTTCATATTCTAATATTTCTTAATTATTAAAATATAACATTTAGATCAATAATACAATCCATACGTTACAATTTTTTTAGAATATCAAAAAATTTTGTTATTCATTATCACTCTAGAGATGGAAGAAATATCCCAAATGTTAAGATCTAAAACTTGTAACTGAAAAAACTAACTAATATTTTTCTAGTTGTCTGATCAATTATTGATTGCTCAAAAATAAAGCAAACATGTTAGAAAGTATAATTTAAAATCTTAGCATAATTTTCCAATTTTGTTTATTACTGAGCTTATCAATGAGCAACAAGATATTTTGATTTAAAAGTGCATTAAAAAAATATTTAATGACTAGATAATAATGATATGATGACAACCATAATGAAAACAAATTTTAAACAATATAGATTTAACAATTATAATATGACACATATCTGACTTTCTATTGATTTTTCATCAGATTTTGTCACTTGATTTTCACGTTTGTGAACAATAATAGCTGAATTCCCATAGCAGCTGTATGCATAAGATTTCCTACTTTCACCATAACTAAGAAAGCTTAAGGGTCTTGGCTTATTAAATCGTTCACGAAAGAGAACCAAGGCAGTGTCTTCATATCGTTGTTTAATTTCATATAAGCTTTCAGCTATTGCTGGAGAGCCTCTTGATTTGTTCATGCTAAAAATATCTAATATAAGAAAAAAATTTATAATGAATTAAAAAAGCAAAGTCTTTAGTGTAAAGTTTTAATATATTAAACATTTTCTATTTGGTAATTTTTTAATATCTTTTTCAAACATTCATTCTGAAAATAAGCAACAATTTTGAATAGGACTGGTTAAAACATTTCTTTATTATATTATTATTAAATACTAATCTTTATTCTATTTCATATTTTATTATTTTTCAATTATTAAAAGTTATAATATTTAGATCAGTAATACAATTCATATAGTATAATCTCTCTCAAAATGTGAAAAAATTTTGTAATCCCTTATCACTTTGAAAATGTTAAAAATAAATAATAAAAAAGGTATTTTGGAAATTAACTGAAATATTTTTAAAGTTGAAAAAGCTACATTGAATTATTACACCATCATATAATAATAATAATAATAATAATAATTATAATTATAATAATTATTATTATTATTATTATTATTATTATAAGTAAAAATTTAGATTAATGTCAACAGATATTTTTTATGAAACAAATAAACCAGTATTTTTGATCTTATATTTGGCAAATTGCAGAACTCTTACTATAATGAAACAGAAAAACTCCCCAATTTACATATTTATTTTCATGGCAATATAGTGTAATTCAAATTTTATACCATTATTATTATTATTATTATAGAATTAAAATATTGAACTGTGTATATAATATACAAGACATGATATATAATTATTATAATATGATAATATATACTGATTCATATTACAATAATTATTATGACAACTTTATCATCAAGAGTTAATTAGTAAGATTTTTCATAGCATCATTAATTCTTGCTACAGAACTATCATAAATATCAGATAAAACTGTAGTACTGCATATTATACTAAATTATAATGATGATTTTAGAAAGTGATTACATGTCAAATTGTGAAGTAGCTTCTGTATTTAAATATTACCAATTATATTAGTAATGTCAATTGTAAAAAAATTACTCAAATAGTAGTCTTATTATCTTGTTAAAGATTATGAGTAATAAAAAAAATGAAATTATGATAATTATAGAAGCTTTGACAGAAAACTATATACTCAAGCCAAAGATTAATAAGGGTATATTTTGTTATTTTACAAAACATGATTTAATTACTTTAAAACTGTAGAAGTTAAATTTTTTTTGAACTAATAAAAGATTGAAACTTTTATAGATTTTGAATAATTTGTTGCAAATAGCAGAAGCATCCTATTTATAAATTTTGAAAGTTTTAGCATAATATTTGAGATTCTTCAATACTAATAAACAAAATTATAATTTGTTATAGCTCTAATATTAATAATATGTTACACAAACAAAACTGAAATCTAAAACTATTTTTATTAAGATGACACTAATGTAAAATTCTACCAAAAAGTCTAACCATTTACTGTTTTTGAACAAAAATATTTTAATTAGTTTTTAGATATGGATTTTTAATCTTATAGCAATGCATTTAACAAGTTTAAAGATCATGAAGTTTGATTAAGACTAATCTCTGCCTCTTTTATTAATTTCTTTCTTTTATTATATCACTGATTATCTTTTACTATAAGAATCATTAAATTCCAAATTAAATTTAAATAATTTTGGTTCTAAATCAGGTAAGTTATTATTCATCTGCCATTTTTATTTGTAAGAAGTATTCAATATAAAACAATATGCAAATTTAAATAATAAAAAACAAGCAATTTAAATATTGTTGAAATCTTCCTATCATCCTTTCTTTTCTTTTTCTACAGATCACTATCAGTCATAGTGAACAATATCAGTCAATAGTGAACAACTGATATCAATTTTGTCAATATCAATTGAACAATATCAGTATTGTTCAACCGATTTTGACAAAATTTAGTATATTTGTATCTTACATTTCTTATGTTCGCTGAAAATTTGAGTACAACTTTGTTCAAATTAAAGAGATTTAATGGTTTGTATTCAAATACTGTTACTGGGATGATTTTTTTGTAATAACCTATTTATTCTTCAAACTATCATTTCTTCTTTATCAGTTATGAACTGTACTTATGTCTCATGGATAGAAATCTAGACTTTATTGTCAGATATAATAATCATTCTAGGCAGAGAATGATTATTATATCTGACAATAAAATAATCATTCTAGGCGTAATCATTCTATCTAATTCTACAGTAAAGGCATAATCTATTCTAGTACAGACATAGGTCACACATCTTGCTCCTCAATGCTTATAGCCTATCTTACGAGCAGAAAGTCTGGACTTCTATCCTGATTGATCTTATTGTCGGCACTTCTTGCTATGATATACTGTATATACTGCTCTATTGAATTTTTGCAAATAATTAGTTATTATTTCCCACCAAACTTGAAATTGTATATATACATTATATACTGAATATTAAAATATTTTCAACAACTTACCAGATATTTGAGCTTTTTACTTTCAAATAATCTAAAACTCTACCGTAAGTCAATATTTTTCATTAAACTCGTATACATTTCCTCTTCTTGCCTTTGTAATGCTTACGATCAGAAAAGTATTTTCTATTAAGATCTGTTCTACTCATCTTTGGATCCAAACAGTACAGTATTTGTTTATATTTTTAGTTAATTACTAAAAATAAAGCCGACACATCGTAATATTCCAGCCATTTAAACAGAAAACAAAGGTAAAATTTCGTACAACAAGAATCAGCACAACATAACGGTTGAAAGAAGAACTAATTTGTGATGGGCTTAGAAAAAATAATTGTACTTGGATGTAATTGCATAATCTATTTTCTAGAGTATGTTTTTATTTATTAAATTTTTAATATTGTAACTATATAATTTAGTATTTTTTTTTATTTTAGTTTAGCAAAAAAAATATCAAATACTCAAATAAATGAATATATAAATTGAATACTGGACAGTTTTTCGATTTAGCACAATTCCTATTATTTATTTTTAATTTATTTAAAATAATATTTGCTTTCTATCGCAAAGCTAGCAATTATATAACTTAAAATAACCGAACTATGAAGTATTCACTTCCTCTGTGAAAAATCCTCTGCGATTTTTTTTTTTTTTTTGATCAACAGATGACGCCACTTTCCATTCACAAGTCAGTATGAGTACTAAGTGGCGCAGATTGTGTTATTTTAATATTCTAGGAGGACAAAATTCAAAATATCAACATTTTATTTTAAATGGATACTACTAATTATCGTGACAGAGACAACCTATAGTGTCTAAAACGGAGCTGTTGAGTCGTTAAGGAGGAATTAATAGAACAAGACTTGACATGTTTCAACCGACTGGTATTTCATTTCTAAGAATATGCCCTAAGCCTGTCAGTTCGTGCTGATTACTTCATCAAATGTGAACAAGTGGAAAAACGTTTTTGTTTTAATTTATGCGCATTAATTTATTCATTGATTAAGATATGTTTTCACATATTTTATTAATAAATATCATCCATTTCATATCGGTAATTGTTCTGCGCTTTAGTCATAAACTAAGAAATTATTTTTTTCTATATAATGTTCACTTAAACTTTTACTTAGTTATATCGTAAAATACCACAAAGGTACTTTTGTATAGTTAATCTACAAACATTCGAATATTCGATGCAACAAAAATATCCTGCTCATTTTTGCGCTTTTGGACAAAATTTAATAATATGCATTTTGTTTTCAGAATGAACACATTAATTCAAAAGAGAGCCATTTTTGACCTATAGATGAAAAGCGATAAGGCGTTGAAATTTGACGCTGTACTGCAATTTGTTCTACAGAAAATCGGAGCTGGAGAGATCACCGAAGATCATTTTCGGGCAGTTAAGTTTGCTGTGAGAGCTCTGATTCAAAAATTCGAAAC
>WUQG02047019.1:0-10448 GCA_011317285.2 Androctonus mauritanicus
TTCCAATTTCAGGATGCACTTAATTTTGAAATTATCGAACTCGGCCAATTGCAACACTCCAGGACAGGCTAAATCTAGCCATGGGCCCCCTTGGCACTATTCAGGCAGACAGGCTTGGCTCAAGCCAGATAACTAATCATTATTCAACAATTACTAAGGGGATTAATCACGTAATCCAAATATCTTGGCACTATCCTGCCTGCCCGGATAGTACCAAGGGGGGCTATGGCTAGATTTAGTCCATTTGGGAGTGCTGCAATCGGCCGAGTCCAATAATTTCAAAATTAAGAATATCCCAAAATCGGAAATTTGCCAATGTCTTGGTAGTCTAATTGGTAAGGCATCAGGACAGTAACCTGAAGTTCCTGGTTCGATTCCAGGCAAAGGCAAATTTTTAATTTCGGGAAAATAGTCAAAAATTCTAGTTTAATTATTGAATAATAAGTGACACCAACTTAGTCCAAATTTAATTAATTAATTAATTATTAATCCGATAGATGGTGGCACCATAGTACAAATTAATTATTAATTGGCAGTTAATTCAAAAATTGGTCACTAGGGGAATTTGTGCTGTTTAGGATTTATTTGGATTACATGATTAATATCCTTAGTAATTGCTGAATAATGATTAATTATCTATCATACTTTTCATAGACTTTTCATCTATATACTGATAATTTTCAACTTTATGAGTTAATTTGTTCTTGAAATGCACTCATAAAACAAACATCAATTTCTTATAAGCATAATATTAAAAACAGGAGTTCCATTCTCAACAATGAAATCTGACCATACTGAAATTAAGTAAAAGTCAACAAAATCAATAGTTCATGATTAAACAATGATTTATTTATTTAAGGAAATTAAAACCTGATCCTTAAAATAAAGTAAATTATAATAATAAAAAAATTATTTATATCATATAAATGTTAAAGAATTTTTATTCTTCATTATTATTGATAGGTAAATAGAGAAGTTATTGATGAACTGTCTTAGATACAATCAGGAAATGAAAGTTATTTATTTTTAAATGCTGGTAAAATCATGATGGACAGAGAATATGTTACTTCTGCTTTTCAATCCATCATTTTGATTTTCTCAATTTTGTAGCAAACAACAAAGTTTCTGCTACAAAATCGATTATACTGTATTGTATACCTATGTATATGGTTTGAAATGCTTTTCTTATGAATGTTTAGCATTTATTTATTGCAATTAATGCTCATAATTTTAATTTTTTAATACTTCATATCTGAAAAAATAAATCTGAAATATTTCATATTTGAAAAACATCAAATCTGGGAATTCATAAACCAAAACTACTTATATATAAAAATTTAAAGAATATTTCATTTTTAATATCTAAAAATAAATATGATTGATATCAATATAAAAACTAAAAATTTCAAATAAAAAAGCAAAGTACATGTTGTCAATATTTGAACAAAAATTCAAATATTATTTTGAAGAATATATCATGAATTTCTCTATAATTAACAAAATATTTCTTTGCATCTCTCTGCTTTTGCATCACTGTAAAACAGTAAATTTAAAACTAGCACAAGACTATAGAAATTACTTTATTTGATAAATGTTTTCAACCCTCCTTCGGGATCATCATCATGTCTAATATAAAATGTTAACAGACAAAACTTATATTTATAAGGTAGATTTTTTATCATCCATAGAAAAACAAAAAATTAGATACATATTAAGATAAAAAAATTTAATTGCATTTTATTTTTGTTCAATGCATTTGAATAGAATATACTGATTAAAAAATAAATATTTAAAAATTAATTAAATATTAACCATTATCTAACTGGTAAGTTGTTTTATGAAATATGTGAACTCTTCAAGTTCTAATATTTTTATCATTTTTTTAATCTATTTTATGCATTTAGGTTCACTAAAAAAATGTTTACTATTAAATTTTAATTATTTTTAATAAAATTTATATTCCTCTATAGCTGTTCATATTTGAAAACCATGTTTTTGTGCTTATTTTTAAATGATATAATTAGTGAAAAACATAAATAACAAGCTACTTGTATTTATTATTATATTTAATAATAATCTATGTGATATGCAATTAATTTAGAAAATTATATTAAATGAATTAAAATAACAATCTTAAATGAATCAAACTTTTAATAAGACAGAGGTGAATATATAAACAGAATACAAAAAAAATCATGTGAAGAACAAATTGTTTTTTAAATTTTTATATAATATATATTATGTTGCAAAAACCTGTTAAAATTATCACAATATATATTTCATATATATTACATTATATCTATATACAAGAAATTTCATTGCTATAACAAAATAGCAAAATAATATATACTATGAATTGTTTGAAATTTATCCCTTTATGTAATAATTTTAAAAGAGTTATTTTTACAATATTTTTAAGTTATTTATACAATATTTTACAGGTAGTTCTCAGTTTACAAGTTCCTAGTTTAAAAGTTTTTTTTGCATATGAAGTATCTCATATGCTCACTCCATGAATGAGTTAGATCATATAAAGGAATTATTATATTGAAATTTAAGAAATATAATATATTCATATGATTTTAGTTTTTAACTGCATTCTATTTATGCATGCCATTGAAGATATTATTTATTGAACATACTATTCTTTATTAAAGTTTATGATTTATTTAAGTTTATTTATTTTAATATTCTAAATATGAATCAGAATTTTTTTATTTATTAAATGTACAGTAAATAAATATTTTAATTTATTTTAAAATATTGGTGTTACATATTTTATATTATTTTGACAAATATTGGATTTTAACTTTAATTCTATAAATAAGAAAAGTATAAGTTGAAACCATCTTTTTACATTTTACCTTAATAATAAATAAATCGTAGAAAGCAATATTACTAACAAAACTGAAATTTTAAAAATTTTAATTCATTAACTGATTTTCCAATGCTCAGCTAAAAAAGTGATTAAGAATCATCAAAGTATTAGAAAAGAGAAATTTTAAAACTAAGAATATAGAGGCATGACCAATTTAAAAAATTATAAAAAAATAAATGATACAATAGCCATATAAATAATAATTATTAGCAAAATTATAAATAAGATCCTATCTTTAAAATATTTTTTCTATAAATTTTAATTATATAGAAACTAATTATCATGTATTGCAATAATGGATATGTTAATTATCTTAAAAGAAAAATTTAAAACAATTTTTAATTTCAAATTTTATTAGATGATCAAATTTCTATTTACTATATAAGCTGATTAATTTATGAATTACCCAACTTATAAATTATTAAATCATGGTTTACATTTAAATATTGTACTTTAAATACTATCAATAAAATTTATTTTCAATTATAGCAGACTATGCAAAATGATAGTACATCTTCACATATAATTTGGATAATTTTAATGCATATAATACATATTTGTATCCAAGCAAATGTATTTCTGTAAAATGACATTGATTAGAATTGACTAAACATTACAATGATGAAATGATCTTGTTATTGTGCATCAAAAAGTTTTTACAACCATGTTTCTACTATAAATAAAATGTATAAATTCCTATAAATACCTTCATTAATTTTCCTAACATGTCATTTGACTTTTTTAATTTCTCCATCATTTCAGGGATTTCTAAAATGGCAAGTGCATGAGGATTAGTTCCAATAATTTTCATAATGTTTTTCCAACTTTTATCCACAATATTGAAGCATCTAAAATTAAACAACAATTTTTGAAAATCTTAAAAAAATTTTTTAAATTTGTTAATAAAATATATTAACTTTTCAATTTATTTAAAACATTTTTTTTATTTTTTAATATTCTGTATATTTTAAATGAAATTTATTATTTAATAAATAGATTTAAATGAATGTTTTTAGCTTAATTAAATAGGAATTTAAAGATTATAATTTAAATTTTAAAATGAGCAAGTGATTTTATATTTGATATCTTCAGAAGTGAGAATTCACTGGGGATAAAAAAAAAAAAACATTAAAAATTTCTAAGAAAAAAAATTCACAAAAATTAAAATTCAATTTATTACATTAAAAATACAGTAAATTTAAAGCACATTGATATTTTAAAATTAAATATCAATATGTTAATTAATAATAATTTACCTTCTTTCTTCTGATAGTTGTTGCATATCTGGAGAAGTAAATATAGGTTCTAACTGTAGCCATAATGTTTGAATTCTCAGCCAGTCATCCAATATATGTTGAACAGTTAATAATTTTTTTTGCCAAACTCTATTTAATTTTAATTATGAAATCAAAATTTATTTTATGAAAATGTAAATCAGATAGCAATATTAAATTTAATGTAAATGTTATGAAATATTTTTAATTTGAAGATTATAGGATAAAACCATGTAAAAAAATCTATATCTAAAATGCATATTTCTCATGTTTATGAAATAAAAAACAATATAACAATAATATAATGTAATGTTTTAAGTATAATTTTTAATTTTCAAATTTTCAATTTATATTTCATAATCTTTTTAAAAAAACATTTGAAAATCTTCAGTAAACTCTCAAAAATTCAATAAAAATAAAATGCTTCAAATTTTAATAATAAAAACTAAATTATTTTTTATTAATAATTAACAAATATAAAAATATTTATAAAATTAATGATATAATATTTAATATCATAAAATACATTAAAATAACTTTGTAAGTTTAAAAACATGTATGTATGTACTATATATATTTATAATAATTAAAATTTAAAGTATATTTAGTTCAGTACATATTGCATATAGAGAATATGTGTATATATACACACATACAAATTCTATATATTCCACTTTTTTTATTACTTTGTTTATAATATTGCTTATAATACTATAAGCAAAATAATAAAAATATGAAATTTACATATAAATAATATAAAGGTTTACAGATATTAATATTCATTCTTTATTTTCTGTTTTAAATCTATATATAAAAATGAATAGCACTAATCAGGAAAAAAAATTTATTTCAGATATATTTTTGACCTACTCATAAGGTTATCAATGGATGATGATCATAAGTTCAATGACAAAATTATGGTGTGTTTACGTTTCCATAACTTTTAAAATTTCAAAAAATAAACAAACATGATGAAAAAATGTAATAAGAATAATAATAATGTATTAGTTTATAATAATAAAAGGCTCAAATTATTTTGGTTTATTTACTGTATGTCTTTTTGCTGCTTTAAATATTATATTATTTTTATGTATTTTATTTCTTGCAGTATTTGCTTTATTTAACTAGGAAATAATATCTATCATAATACAAAGTATAAATAAAGCACTAACTAAATTCTCCACTTACATCCAGTTCCAAGAATTTTTGATTCAAAATTTTTATTGAAAAGTTATTTTGTTGATTTATATAAAATTCAGTTTATATAAGATAATATCATTCTCAATTAATTTTGTAAACTAGGAAATATTTAGATCATCATCAAATTTAGTTTTCATATTTTTTAATTTTTATATTATATTAGAGAAGCAAAATGTTAGAGACATTCACTATTCACTCTGTTGAAAAGACTAATAATGTGATTAATAACTCCCTTATGTTATCCCAATTTGGGCTTGACTGACTGAATGTTTTAAATAGATATTATCCTGTGGCCAGATAGAACATTCTCTTTTAATATTGTCAAATTATATTATAATATTTTAACTTTTTGTTTGTTGTATGAAAATCCTTGTCCAGCAACACTGTATTAGATTCATGTAAATGGTGTTTAGTTCTTTAAAAAGTTTTTGTTATTTTTATTATGATTTTTAGATTTTGGTATTATTATCATTATTGTTAGGTTTTAATATTTTATTATTTTTATTACTATTATATTTTTCATATATAAAGAATGCATAATTATTTAGATTTTAATATTTCTTAATATATGTTAATTCAGGTCTCTGGTTAATTATAATGGTAATAATAATTATCATCATTATTATTTTATGTTTAATATTTGTGAAAGTAATCTGTTTTTGTTTAATTAATGGAAATATTACAATATTTGACTGGGAATGTTATTCTGTATAAGTAGATTTATAGTCACAGAGGTTTAGAGTATTTATTTTTGTTAAAGGGCTTATAGAAAGTGCAGGTGTAAACCATATGCTTCCTTTACCATTGATGTTTTTCAGATAGTTCATTATTTAAATGCAATTTCAATTTTTAGAGTTATGGCTATGGTTTGTATTATTAAGTGTGCCTAAAAGTAATGGTAATTGGTAGTTTGACATTAATGATGATTTTTGCACAAATTGTTTGTTAGGTTTTCTCAAAAATGTGTATGGAAGGATAGACTTCCACCTTCAGTTTTGTTGTTTTAAGGAGCTGGTCACTTTGATTAGTTCTCTGATTTGGCCAGAAGAAGAGGGATGAAGAGAAACTTTTTGATCTGTATTTCAACTGAAACAGGCTATGTGGATAACCAAATACTTCTTTGAATAAACAGTTTATCTTCTTATTTTGGCTCATAGTTTACTTTTATTTAATATTTATAGTAAGAAGTATTATATTATAATAATTCTATATTCATCAAGTGTATATATGTAATACCACAGGTAATCCCCAAGATCATGAAAAAGAAAGGAAACTTTTAAAGAGATCACACACTATTCAAAAACTAATCAGAAATATTCCTTGATAAAAAGATGTGTAGTTTATGCCTAATTAGAACTTTTACTGTATTGTTTATTCATATATTCTATTTTTGATAAATATTAAATAAATTGAAAATTGCAAAAAATAAATAAGAAATAAAATATAAATTTATACAAAATTAATTTAGCATATTTTAAATTAATACGAATCACTGCATTTAATTCAAAAAATATATTGAATCTAGTTATATCAGATGAATAGGGATAATTACAAAAATTTTAAATTTAAAAATTAATAAATAATACTTTATTTCTTCTTCCATTGATTTAACAAATACAGAATTGAGTATAATTTGAATTTTCACTATATGATCATCTAGAAGTTGTTGTATATTATCAACTGCAGTTAAAACAGATGTTCCAGTATCTTTATAAGGAAGCAAAATGAATTCAACCTAATAGTTAAAATAAAAAAAAATTTAATTTTTATAAATATAAAATTAAATTTCATTTTTTAAGAGTATAAATAATTAATAATATTTGATTTTATAAATATTTATTTTTTCAATTAATAAAAACATATTTGATTACAATATATACTACAGTTAAAATCAATTATGTTATACAATTTAATAATAATAAATTAGATTTATCAAAAGTAATAAAAAATATGTATTGTAACCAAAAGATATATTTTAATAGAATTTCAAATATTTTTGATTATATCTCCATCATCAATATATATGAAATTAAATAAATGTGAACATGAGAGTTCAAAAAAAAAAATTAAATTTTAAGAATATCAATACAGAATATAATTTAAAATAATAATAATATAATTAAATTCATAAATATGAAATGATTAAACTAAATATAATCACATATTCATATATTTAAAAAGAATAAAAAATTAACAGTTACATTATACTATTAATATTTCTATTTAAACAAGAACAAGATTAATAAATATTTTTATTGTATCTATAATTCATTATTAGATTATTGGTAAAGTGTTTGCATTAGATTTATTTAGAATTTTGTTATGTAGGTTGCTTTAGAAATATTTGTAAATAAAGGAGAATCTACATAATTTTTTCTTTAATATCATTATATTCAGTCTTTCTCTCAAAATATTATATTCTACTATTCTACAGGTGTATCTATATTACTTATTCACATAATCCCTTAAATCTACACTTATATTATCTATATAGCTTTCTTGTTTGTATTCCAGTAGATTTTCATTCATCTAATAGATATTTTATCTATGTTTTGCTTATTCTATATTAAATATAATTTATAAATATATTTCATGTGTATACACACACAGACACAATCTTTCTGCCATATATATATATATGAGAGAGTGTGTAACTTTCATATATAAACTTGTATACTGTATATATATGAATACAGTAAACAATCTGAATTTTTGTGAACTCCTAAAGATTTATCAGAAAAAATTTGAAATCTCATGTCATTTTATGTCTTGCATCAATTAATATAAACATTTCAATAATTAATAAACAATTTTCATAATGAACAACAATATTTCAAAATAGTGGAAAAAACATTCCATATGTTTGTCTGATATTTTGAAAATTAAAAAAAACATTATTAATAGTAGAAAAACAAAATCATTGGCTCTGTTATTTTATTAATTACAAAAATAAAAATACACTCAGATTCCACTTTGGGTCATTTTGGTTTATATTTTTTTCAAAATTTCATTGCAAAATAATTAAGACAACATTTTACTTTGAATCATAAAATTCCATATTTGCATCATTCCAGAAATCATTTTTCCTTTGGTAACACAGCAACTCACATTAGGTAGCTTGATTATCACTCCTAATGCATTTATGCATATAAACTTCTAGTGCCACAGTACATAAATACAAACAAAATTAATTTATCTTGATATTTGCCATCTTTAGGAAATTGATAAAGACATATTCCTAATGTTTTCTTATTGCTGTTAGGATAACCAAATACAATATGGCTTAATTAAAATTTTATAAATAAACAGTATATTAAAATTAAAATATTTTTATCTAAACACACTATTTTTACTTAAATTAATAAATCAAATTTTCTGTGCTAAATTACCTCACTCAGCTTATGTAATCAATATGGTGGCTAATAGAAAAGATGTGCATTATTATTACACTTTTTATTTTTTATATCATGGGGAAAAAATCTCTTCTTCTGATTAGTTGCAGTACATTACTTTGTTCAATTTTTGCTCTAAGTATGAAGTAGATGTACTGTACATATTACAAATACATCTTATAATTTTCTGTTTGTTGAAAATACTAGTGCTGATTTCCTATCTTCATATTTTAACGGTTTCTTATGGAAATTATAATTTTGATTTGCATCATTTCAGCCTGCATTGCGTTTTTGAAGAACAGATCTCGAATGCAAAGTAGAGTCTGGGTATACATATCCCATTTTGTGGCAATAGAAATCGTAAGATTATAAATGTAAGTATTTAAGTAAATGGAAGTCCATGATAAACTTTTTGCATATAGTGTATTTTATTTGTGTGAATATAGAAATTACTGAAAACATCATTGTTCATTAAGGATATAATAGGATATATCATATTTATCATTTATCAATGATTCTAAGGTTTTGTCTATGGTTTATTGATTCAATTTTTATATAAACTGAAAATTTCTATAGAATTTAGCATGAGAAGAATATGCTGGAAAGTATCAATATTTGATATTATTTTCTCTTAGACAGATCATGATAATAGTAGAATGATATAATTTTACATTCTAATATTTTTAATTTTTGTTTGCTTGTTTTTTATATGGAAAAGTTATAGCAAGAACATTTCCCCTAAATACAAAAGTACTAGAATTAAATTCAAAACGAGAAAACTTGCTGAGTAGTCTTGTTCCCATATAATAACTATGAGTGGGAACTAGTGACAAACATGGACATTTGCCCTTATAATAAAAGATGATTCATTTAGTCATCTTTTATGACACACGGAATAAGACTGTGGATTTACTTTACCCCATACCCACAGGGATGCATACCTAGAGAAGAAACCTGTATGTATATTTTTCATCATAATAGTGCTTTACATACATTTTGTTAATTTTGAAATGTTTTCTATAATTTCAGAAGTCTGAGTCATAAATCATTGAAATTCAATGTACATCATGTTCAATCACAAAAACCCAAAGCACATTCATACCAAATTAGTGTATTAATATAATATAATAATATATATTGTATAATGTAACATAATAATAATTTTAAGTTAACCTGTGGATGCACTTTTGGGTTTTTGTTATATGCGTCATATTTTCTGAAAGTTTGTACGCATTATAAAATAAATGGTTTTATTGAAATTTATGCAATTTTCTATATCATTTTAAAATGTTTATTCAGTTGCTTGAAATGTTGATGATAATTTTAAACAGTTTATTGAAATTTTTGAAAATTTTTTATTAATTATTGACATATTTATATTAACTGATACAAAATCCTGAATGAATACATACTTGTTAAATGTATTTCAGCAAGTAATATTAAGAATATATGTTGGAATTTAAGAATTTATATTCAAGTATTAGATCTAACATGTTATATACATTTCTTTCCAAGATTATATTGCCTTTACTCACTACTAGTAAACTTTGGAATAATTCAACACTTATAGCAGTTGTGTTTTACTTATAGTTATTTTTTATTTTCGAATGTTTTCGGCAATAAATTTGCCATCTTCAGGACTTAACAGTTAATCACAGCAAAGAATTTTGGAACACTAAGTTTCCATGGTAACAATAATAAAGA
>WUQG02047030.1:0-10448 GCA_011317285.2 Androctonus mauritanicus
TCACCGTTTCCCTTTACCATCCCACAATGCATTACTTTTAACTGCCGTTTGGAATACCAATGTGTTCAGTATTCTTCTAGCTAAAGGCCGGTATGATAACGGCCGTTACAGGTAATTGCCGATAATGTGTAATGTGTCCAGGGTATTAGAGAGAACAAAAAACATAATAGTAAAAATTTCAATGCAAATTAAGCAAGATATGAATTTTAATTTTTGCATATTAATTACTCTTAATTATTTAATTAGTTGGTTTTTAATAATATCTCTCTTTTTCCATTTTCAATATGCAATAGCTTAATAAAAATAAATAAACTAAATAATTATAAAATTGTCAATAATTACCTTCTATTTCAATTAATTCTTTATGATGAAAAATGAAAATATAAAAAACTGTTTGACAAACAGAATAAAATGTTCCATGAATAACTGTATCAACACAAAATTGAGCATTTTCACTTTGAGAATTTATATATTTATGTAGCCAATTTGTCATAATATCTAAAACATCTTTCACAGCACTGAAAGGAAAAAAATCATATAATAAAATTTATATAAAAATAAACAAATTGAATTTATTCTACTTACTTAATTGTTATATATTGAGCTCGAGCAAGAAAACTTCCAATGTAGCTTGCACATACTTGTCTAATAATAGATGGTAAATTTAAATTTTGAACTTTTTTCCATAAATAATCTATAAAGCCTTCACATAATGACTAAAAAAATAAATTTAAAGTTTAGTGCAAAAAATATGAAGTATTTTATGAAATTTTCAATTATTATTAATTTATAATTATACTGTAATGTAAATATTTACATTATAGTATGTAATTATTTTTTTTAAATATTTTTCAAAGTTTAATAAAATATGACAGCATTTACCCTAATTCATCTTATAAGAAAACCCAAATTCTTATTAAAATTATGGATGATTAAATAGTAGTCTACTAAGCATTATATAAAAAATTTTGTTGTTGATATCAACTAAAAATAAATGTGTCAAAAAACTAATAATAATAAATAATAATAATAATAATATCATGATAAAAAAATATGAATGAAAAAACATTTTAATTATATCTATGTAAATTTATATTTTTGCAACTGTAAATAACTATATGATCCTATTTTTACTAAATAAGATTATCTTTTTATATTAGAATTTAATATTCATTTTCTAGATGAGGATAACAATATGTGAACCAGTAAAATACAGGCAATCTCCAATTTATGTAAATCCAAAATATGTAGATCTAGACTTATATAAGATTATTTTAGATAACTAGCCAGGCCTGAATCCAGATCTCGTATGGGATTCAGAATTGAATCTGAATCCTCCAAGAGATGAGTGCAGTTATAAACGTTCCAATGCACAATATAACAATAAATTAGCACAATCTATTATTTTTTGGAATAAAAGCTTTAGTTCTACCTACAAAAAAATTGTAGTAGATTAATAAATTCTGTTTTCTATTTTTTTTCTTCTTGCTTAGCATTTATCTACTTATGTTAACTTCATGATATCTCCTTTTATTTTCTTCTATATTTTTCATATGGTTTTTGCTATGTATCTATAGATTCTCACTTATTTTATGACTCATTCTACCTCCTCAATCTTCATTTTCTGCTAAAGGATAAAAAATAAAGATAATTAGCTGGTGTATCTAGCATTGCCCAGAATTTCTGATGTACATCATTTGTAGGGAGATAGTTTCTGATTTGTGAGATTTTCTGATAGTTACAAATGATATTCTACATATAAGCAAAGCTGGAAAAAATCAAAACTGATGATGATGATGTCATAGTGGCATCATATGTTGGAACTTTTGTAACTTCACAGACATTTCATGTTATCATCCATTATACATCATAATAGCATCAAACATTTGTGACATTCTGGGACATCTTCCACTGCTACATCATACATTGGAACTATTGTGATATCTCATACTGATGACATTTTGGGACATCATTCATTGTTATATTGTATATTGGAACATTTGTAACTGCACTCATCACTATGCCACAATGTCGTCATTTTTTTTTTAAGCCAAATTTTTTTTTTGAGTATTTTGCAATTATTCAAGGTAATTCATTTTTCCACTACTTTGATTAATCAGAAGTATACTGTAGATTTTAATTATATATTATTTGTCTGATATAAAAGAGGCATTCTTTACACAATTCTATCAGTTAAAATTGCTTTGACATTTACATTGTTTTTTTTCTTCTGAGAAGAATTTATGCATTACATCATCATATTTTATAAAATATATGATATGAATTATACAGAAAGTATAAATTTGTGAAAATATAAATCATATGATAAATTATTACTCTCTTCCACATTTAAATGTGCTTTCTTTGTTTACATATACTGTAATCACTATCTATAATTTTTAAAATAATCTATAGATATTGTTAACAATATACAGGCAGTCCCCCAAGTTATGTAGATGGATCGTTTTCTGAAATATTACATAAGTCAAAAAATGTATATTGATGCATATGTTACACAATACTTAATATGCAATGATGTAACATCTAAAATAGCTATATTAAAAAATAAGCACATAAGTCACATGGCAAAGCAGTTATTTAGTAGTAGAAAGATAGAAAGTTTTCTTAAACTTTATAGAAAATAGAAAAATATATAGGTAAAAAAACTTGTGTATAGTAGGAAGAACACACTGTTTAACATGATATACAATGATAAGGGCAACATGGAAAAGAATTAAAAAAAAAAGCAATAGTACCCATGTTGAACAAAGACAAATAATAATAATAATGAATTTTTTATAGTTTATTCAGCTCAACCTCTCTACAAGAATTCAAGAACATGCAATCAAAGGCTCAAGAAGAATGAAATCAAAGGTCTTGACATTTTTGCAGAGAACAGTAGCACAGGATGTAAATAAATTAGAAGACAATGCTAAAACCTATTGAAGAACCAAAAGGCATGATAGCAGAAAATAGAGATTTTTAAAAGAAAGGTAATTTAAACAACAATTTAGTTAATAAATTAAACTCATAAATGTTAAACACTCATGGAAATGATGTTATAATTACCATATAAAAATAGACAATAAGACTATTGTTTTATTGTTTTCTGCTAATATATTATTACTCTAAATCAATGGCTATCAAAAGGAGCAAGAGGGGCAGCTGCCCCAGACCCCAAAATTTTAAGAGCCTCAATTTATAACTCAATATATTAGAAAAAATATAATCTTCTAAATTCAAGCACTATAAGCAAAGAAACTAAATTTTAATCTGACATAACGTTTTCGGACATAAGCGTCCCTCTTCATATATTATTATCGCATATGTTCTAAATTTTTTAGAAAAAAATTTAGAATATATGTGATAATATGCGATAATAATATATGAAGAGGGACGCCTATTTCCAAAAACGTTATGTCAGATTAAAATTTAGTTTCTTTGTTATAGTGCTTGAATTTAGAAGATTACATAGTTAAAGTGTATCAAGTTAGAAAAAATATATTTGTATATTTTTATACTGTTCAAGCCTCAAGTGTTTGTGAAAATTTGAAGTTCTCTATCAATGTTTTTGCTTTTCTTGTACACTTACCATTGTATATTTGTCAATTTTTTTTTTTTGAAGGGACTCAAAAATATTAGTTGCTCTGAGCCTCGCATTTTCTCTGAAAATCCCTGACTGCAATACATAGTTGTTGGTATTTAAGCGGCTACATCAACAGATATGTTACTATATTTAATTTCATTTCTATTAATAGTTAAAAAGTTCTATGTTCCATTCATCTGTTTTTAAATTATGATATACTGAAGACAGATTGTGAAAATGTTTTAGAGTTATTTTAAATTTTATTTTATAAATTGAAATATTAGCTTGCTATAAGTGCTAATTCTTTGATCTCTTGTAATTTAACAGAAGAGTAAAATTGGAATTATTAAAAGGTGCAAAATAGTTAATACTAATAAACTAGTTTATGCTGTAAAAACCTCCATAACTAATTATAGACAAGAGAAATGATGAATATAGAAAAACTATTCTATGTAAATTACTGTAATGCAATGTCCCATTCACTTTAGGTATGGCATTATTTGGATAGGATTAAAATTACTTACATTTTTATCCGAATTTTTTTTATTGTCAATTCTAAAAAGACTAGGAAAGATTTGAACTCATGTCAAGTGGATCAATAATTTGAGGGTAAATAAAAACTATAATAATCTTTATTTTTGTTAGCTAATATTTTAAGTAATAAAAAGAGTAAAATATCAAACCAAATTCCTAATATATATTTAATAAAAATAATTTTATTCTATGGAAAAACTTACCCATCTGAAGCTACAAATATAAAATATAATAAATTGTACATGAACACAAGCATGAGTTGGCAATATCAATTCATCAAATAATATTAAAAACTCCTTATATAATTTCTTTGTTGCATCCCAGTTTAAATTAGAATCTGAAAAAATTATAAAATTAAACTGATAAATTTATAGAAATTTTTAAATAACTTTTTAATTAAAAGAAAATATGATAAACATTTAGTTAATCTAATTCTAGCCTCTGATGTAATTATAAACATATAAATGAACTGAAATGAAGATTCAAATGCTTTTCAGTGTTTTCAACATTTTTTCATTTAATTAACAATAATTTCAGAATATAATAATTTCTAAATAAATTATATATTGTTTATTAATTTTTTTTACCATCTTGATTATCATATTCTGATTCTGGAAATTTGATATAGTAATTTGAAATAGTTGACAGCATATCAACTATTTCAGATTCCTATATCAAATTTCCAAAATCATTGAAAATCTGTTTTATAAAAATATATATACTTTGCTTTTTGAACTAAAAGTAAAAAGACACAGCTCTATAAGTAAAATCCTTTGCTTATAGAGCTGTGCCTTTTTACTTTTAATCTGTTTTATGTGAAACATTTCACATAAAAAAGTTTACAAAAAGGGCATATTGATATTATAAATTTAATATGCTGATAAAAGTTATGCAAACAGTCCTCAACTTATGACCACATGCACTTACAACAGTGATGTAATCAGTAAATTTTGTGATTGGTCAATGCAATTTTCAAGGATTTGAGTCCTTGACCCAATGATCTGATATATGGAAAACATCCTTTTTTGTGTGACTTGTAATTTTTTTATGTTTAAAATAATGTATAATGTTATAGTAAAAATTAGTAGTGAGAAATCTATAAATTTTGGATATTTACAAGTTATGACCATTCCAGCTAATAAGGAAATTCAAAACTGAATCCCTTAATAAATTGAGGACTATCTATATTTTTATTAGTATATTAGATAAGTAATTTTGATAAAAATTAATTGAAACAATAAAAAAATTATAAGAAAATATTAAAAAAAATTTTTTTTTACTAAATTCTATATAAATGTTATATAGATATGTAAACAACAGATATTGTTATGTACAGGTAAACTCCAATGTAACAGACTAATGGAAATAAGAAAATCAGTCAGTTAAACTAAATTATGTTAAATGACTATAAGAATTGCATTAATAATTACTTAAACAGTTCCAGATAAAATACATCAGTAGATATTAAGCTTAGTTTATGAAGAATCAGATATTTTATAATTGCTTTATGAAACATATTTGTTTTATTTCCATTTTAATTATTACTTAACTTTCAGCATTAATATTTCATGTTTATTCAACTTATCACTGACAATGAAAGCTGTCATCTTTATTTATGATATAATGCTAATTCAACCTTAGGATATTTATACTAGATTGATATGTAAATAAGCTTAACTGCATTGTTTCTTATGATGTTATTTGTTACAAATAAACCTTTTATTTTTTATCTATCTATTTTTCATTAACAATGTTCTATTGTGAATGAAAGAAAGAATGTTGGAATCCCTTTATGTTGTCATTTATGTAAAATATTTTAATGATGCAGTTATTTGCTAGAACTTTCATAAAATTTAAAATAATATGAAATAATTATTGTTCAATAAAGTTTTATACTGCAATTATTATGTATTTTATTTGGATGATAATTAACAAATACAGTATTGTATTTCAATTTACAGAATATTCATATAATTGTTTTCCTATTCTTTGGATGAATATACAAAGACAAAAATTATTCAAATTTTATTGTGAACAGAGAATAAAAATATTATAAAAATTTAATTATAAAGAAAAATTTATTTAAAATACCAACAGCATAAAAAGAAGCAGTGTAGAAATAAAAATTGATGAATCGGGTTTGTTGTCAAATTGTTCATGGTTTTAACTTGCTATGTGACAGATTTACAATGTTTTTTTGTAATTATTGTTGTATTTTTTGGCACATTAGCAATATGGGCTCATGGATAAAAACTTAAAAACTGCCTTAAAACCTTACAGTCAATATAAAAATAAAAGCACTGTCTGCCTAAAAGTGCTTTTAATTTTTATATCAACATGGGCTATAGTATGTTAGGAAGAGGTAATTATAGATTGTCAGAACTAACTATAACAACATTGAGGCAGATGAGAATCATATTTTGGAGAGTTAACTTAAGCTCCAAAATATCTAGTTATGTCAGAGAGAGTGATAGATAACTGCCATATTATTTTTTTGGAAACACAGTATTGTTTGAATTTCTATATATTATAAAATGTTGTTTAAATTAGAACTAATATTAAATTAAAAAGGATTTTAATTGTTTAAAGAAATTAATGCAACTGAATTTTCCTAAAAGATAAACATGCACTTCATAAACAAAATGAAGTATAAAATTTTCATTGCTTATTAAATGTTAAAATAAGGTATAGATCAATGGCAGGCCAAATTGTGGCTTGCAAGTCACATGTAGCTCTTATGGAGCCACACTAAAGCTACCAACCATGAAAATAAATAGTTAATATGGAACAAATACTTATTTAATTAAAAAAATATATTTGCAATTTTTTTATTTATTATAAAAAGTAGCATGCATCTATATGAAATAAATGCATGTAAAATATATAATAAACAATTTTTGAAACCACTATTAAAATTACCTGAAAAACTGATATGGCTTTCATTGACCTAGAAAGAATCTGATTGTGACTCTCAGCTATTTGAGGCTCTCCTATATGGCTTGTAGTGACACAAAGCTTGGCCACCCTCGGTATAGATATTATTTCATATTTTGTTTATATAATAAGATATTTTATGTTTTAGTACAGATATTATGAACTATTAAAAAAAAAAAATGTGTTGAATAATTGTAAAGATGATGTTTTATGTCCCAGATGACATTTTGTAAAAGTTTCTTTAAAATACATCAATTACAGAAACAAAGATTACTTTGCATACAAGGAGATGGCAAAACTTGGTTGGGCCAATTTTTGATAATTTCTGGGTAAATTCGATTCATTTCCTCCCTCTATATGTCATTTCCCAAAGTAAGCCCTGTCACTTTTGCCTCTTTTTCAAGAAAATCCAAATTTAAGTTTTGGTGCATGAATGACGCCTCTTTAGAAAACAGCTATTTTGTTGGGCTTCAGTGGTTCAGCCACTAGAGCATATGCTTTTGATGCTCAAGGTCATAGGTTCATATCCTTGCTCTGCACTTTTTTTATGAATATAGAAATAAATAATAAATACTAATATTAAAAACAATTTCAAAAAATATGTTAAAGAAACTTATTCAATTAGGGATAATAATTCGTTTTTGCATTTTTAATTTTTGAGATCTGATTTCTAATTAATTTATCTGTGATAAATTAATTGCTTATTTTTATATATAATTTATATATATAATTTTTAATATATATTATTAATTTCTATTTATATAACAATTATTATTATTTATTTCTATATTCATAACAAAAAGTGTTGAGCAAAGATATGAACCTATGATCTGGAGCATCAAAGGCACATGCTTTAGTGGCTGAATCACTGAAGCCCGACAAAGTAGCTGTTTTCTAAAAAGGTATCGTGCACCAAAATTTAAATTTGGGTTTTCTCGCAAAGAAGAAAAAGCAGCAGGACTCACTTTGGGAAATGACAAATGGAGAGGAAATGAATCAAATTTATCAGAAATTATCAAAAACTGGCCCAAGTTTTACCCTCCTTGTTAGTTTTACAAATATAGCATCAAACCAAAACAGAATTTATCATCTACATGCAGTATTTTCTCTTATATTTAGTTAAAATAGCATAAGATATGTATATTCTTTGCTTAAGAATGATTTTATTCATGCATTTTTATGTACTAGTATAGTAGAATCTTGCTAGTTCAATCTTTGATAGTTCAACATTTGATTGACTATTTTTGGGCTATGATCTAGCTTCACATATTTTACATGCTAGAGCAGTGTTTCCCAAAGTGTGGTATGTGTATCTCCAGGGGTATGGGAAGAGTTTGGTGGTGATATGCAGTGCACTGGGCTTTCACTGTGCCTGTGCATCAACCAGTTTACTTTTTTTTTATTACAAATATAGAAAAATAATAAAAATCTTCGTTACTTGTTAGTATTGTGTGTGTGTGGTTTTCTATGTATGCTTAGCCTGGCGTCGTCAGGCGCTGTGATTCTGCACATTCCTCCATCCTATGGCCCAGACAACAGTGTCACAAACTCCAGTACCTACACATTGAACTGTTACAGTGTGCACATGTGTATTTTTAAAATTATAGTTTGGCTGGTAAAATTGATGCTGATACTCTGAAATGTATAACACAGCATTTAGAGAGTTTACAAGTGGGGCTGAAAAATTATTTTCCTGATTTAAACAAAAATATTGAATGGATAAGATATCTGTTCAACATTAATACAACATCCATGCCGGAAGGTATATCGCATGAGGAAAAAGAGCAACTGTTGGAATTAGCTTCAGACGGATTCTTGAAAAATCAACATAAGGAATGTAGATTAGCATCATTCTGGTTGCAAATGCAATATGTATATCCAGTTTTAACAGAAGTCCTGAAATATATCTTGCCTTTTCCAACTTCATATCTATGAAAAGTTGTTTTTTCAGCATTTGTAGACATTAAGTCGAAAAAAAGGAACAAGCTTTTGGATGTGGAGCCGCATCTCAGATTAAAATTAACAACCAGCGAACAAAATTATGATTATCTGTCGTCTCAACATAAACAGTTTCATCCTTCTCATTGATCCTAATAAATGTTATTTATAATAAGTTTATAACTTTTATTTATATTTTATTGTGAATGAATTTTATTTTTCCTTTATTATTATTTTGTTTATGTACTAAAAAAAGAAAAAATAAATATGTTTTGATTGCTATTAAAGTATATACAATTTTTTTTGAGGAGGGGTACTCAGCGTTACAACAATTATAGAAGGGGTACACAGATGTCGAAAGTTTGGGAAACACTGTATTAAATCTATAGAAATATTCTATTATACAACAATCAATCAAGCATACATTAAACACTTGTTTTACAACAAAAAGTGAAGCATGCACTTGAACCTTTGTGGCATAGTACAAAAGCCATGCACACGCACAAAAAACCAGCATTTGTTTAACACATGCTTGGCTCTTTATTTATAATTTATCCAAGAATTCTTTATTTTTACCCATGTTAAAAACGGGTGTGATCTATTCAGGAAACACTGAACACAAATTTTTAATGCAAATGAGTGGACAATATTTTAATTTTTACATGAAATTTATATTATTATAATGCTCAGTTGAAATACCTAATTGTGCCATGACAATGAAGTTGCATACAAACAAATTTAGATAAAATAGAAATTTTCTATATGTATATCTGTATCTCAGAGACATATGACACTATGTTCAATTTAAAAAAATTGGATATAGTGTCATATGCCTCCAAGGTACATATATTATTTCTTTGTGTGTTATTTTAAGTATTATTTATTAGCTAGAGAGAATCCAAAAATTATGTCAAGCTTTAGGGGTAGAGTATAGAACACTTTCGGCTATACAGCCATCCTCATGTTAAATACTTTTCTCAATGTTTTAGAATGGAAGCTCTAACGAATTTAAGAAGAAATTCGTTAGAGCTGCCATTCTAAAATGTTGCAAAAAGTACTTAAGCTGAGGATGGCTGTATAGCTGAAAGCCCTACTAAGTTGAATAATAAAGACTTCTTAGAGAATAATTCAAAATGGTCTGCTCAACAGTGCTGACGATAGAGTATTATTTTCAAGTACGGTAAAGAGCAGTTTGAAAAGTTTCCTACAGTATAGATTTGAGAAGGTTAATGAGGTAGGGGAGAAGAATTCTGTAAATTATGATGTCAATCTTAAAATGGTTAATGCTTACATCCATATTACTAGATATACTGCTTTAAATTAATTCTCAAAATGGAAGTAAAAAATATATATAATAAACACTTTGCTTTACGTATATAACAATGGTGTGCTTACTTTGCAATTCTCTACGCATATGATGAATGTAGATTATTACTTGTACTATACAGATACTTAT
>WUQG02047041.1:0-10447 GCA_011317285.2 Androctonus mauritanicus
CCCTGTAGATATAGTTATTGTGATTATGTTGCAACAGTTCAATCAATGACTGAATTGCTGCTCACCCTCAACTTATCGACTATTTACCAGCGAAGCATTTGAATGGCTTGAGTGCACTATTTTTTTCCTAATTCCCAATATCTTGGCCTCGGTGAAGTGTTTTTGGTGCTTTAGGCAACGTATGTATGCACTCAGTTTTTCTTTCAGGTTTTTAAAATTCCCCTGTAATTAATACCAAATTATCTACTAAAACAATAACATTGGCCCCATGTCATGGATCTCAGCTACCTGATGCTTTGTTTTTTTATTATATAGAATAGAATGAAGTTGATAGCAAGTAAAAAATGCAGATTGGATTGAATGGGGAAGGGTTGAGTTGGAAAAATTCATTTTCTTCTTTCTACACGGTAAACGGTAAACATTATTTATCTAGTAAAACAATGGTGGGTTGTAGAAATAACTCAAATTTTGGGCAGGTATTCTGTTTAAATATTTATTGTAACGTGACAATTATTAAAAACGTAAGCAGTTTGCCCACGTGAGCTTTTATTTTGGTGCCTAAATTCCAATGGCATCGGCTCTTGATACTGCCGGTCCCTCACAGCTAAATTTTCTGCCCTTTTTCTCTGCAAAAGACATCTTAAATCCTCCTTATTGGGCGGATTTCTTGGAGACAGGGGTCTCCTGGACGGTGGATGATTTCGGGTCGGTGGAGGATTCCGGGGCGGTGCAGGATTTCGGGGTAGTCGATTCCGGGGCGGAGTTGAATTCCTGGACGGTGTTGGAGGGCATTGCCTGTTGCCTTGGCTTGGACCATACTTTAATTGAAATCATAGACAAACTCAAGTTTAGCAGAGAAAAATATCCAAATAAATAAATTGTTCTATAAAAACCTTAGCAGAATTATAGAAAGCTTAAGAATAGAATTCCTTCCTTTCCAACTTAAATTTTCCCGCCCGACGACCGCGTCGTGGGGGATTTTTCTGGGGCGGTTGTCCACTTTCTCCGTTTTGACTCTCACCAGGACTCATGTTGGCAGTTACCTGAGATTGGAGGAATTGGAACTGAACCAGGAATAGCCACAAAATTTAAAATTTAAAAATACAAAATTTTAAATCATAATTAAGAAAAAAAAACAAATAAATAAATAAATAACCAATTGAATAATTAATTCAATAACTCATTAATCAATTATTTGATTATCAGTGAATTGATTGATCAATTGGTTAATTAATAAACGATGAGTGAATTGATTAATTAATTTATATTGTTAAGTTGAGGCCACAAGATCTGTGTTATTTTGAAAAAAAAAATGAAAGAATTAATTAATAATTAAATTGATCAATTAGATAATCAATTCATTAATCTATTTATTAGTTAATTTATAGCCTTTCTAGACCTGACAGATATGGAAAGTTTGTATCCCTTGTTTTTCAGTCCAATCGTTTGCTCTCATTAAGAAACTGTTTGCGTTCGTTTGCTCTTATTCTAAATATGAAAGAGCGAACAGTTTTACAACAAGAGCAAACGATTAGACCAAAAAGCAAAGGATACAAACTTTCGGTAAGTGCTAGGTCTAGCAAGGCTATTACGGGGTCCATATTTTGCCTCCCTCTTTCCGCTTTTGCCCCACTCCCCTTAGTTTTGGTGACATGCCTTTTTAATATGAGTCTCCCTTGAGGCATGTTCCATATGTTAATACGAATAAAGATTGTTGAAATAGATTGTATTATCATAAGTGACTTAATTAAATATTAATTAAATAAACGATAGTAATAAAAAAAATGTTAGGTTTAAAATTAGGTTCATGGCGCACAAACTTCACCCTATATTTCTCCAAAGAACTCCTTCCTTGGCTGGAAAATCCCTCCAAATTGGCCTAAGGGTTCAAAAAATAAGGTAACTTTCGCGGACGCTGATTGTCCAAGCCGCAGCCCGTAACTGTATTGCATCCATTTTAAAATAAACAATCAGGTTTGTATGCGCCATTTTAAAATGCAACGTATGAGGCATCATCAGTAAAGTGTAATTACGTGCTCATATGTAAAAAATTGAATTTGGATGAGTGTTTCGCCTCAGAATTGTACGAAATTATGATAAGCTTTGCGTACAATTCCCACTTTAGACACTCACACAAGCATGCACATTCATTCTGAGAGGAAAATTAGTTAACAAATCAATCATAAATTTAAGGGCTGCATATAGTGGGGATTTTCATAGTTAAAATATGAGGTAATGTTAGAGCCATGGATTCAGGTATTTTTTTCGACCATATTAGTAAAGAGAGGTGCCTGAATTCGTGGCGAAAAAATTTGCTCATATTCAGCAATCAACATCCCTAATGTATCTGGCCCCTAAATGCTCCATTCATACAAACCCAGCGTGCTAAAATCCTTTTGAAGATTACTGAGAAATATAGTATAAAGATGATAAAAATAAGTAGTTATTATAAATAGTTATTATAATAAGTAGTTAGTATAAAGTGTTAAAAATAAGTAGTTAAAGAAATAAAAAACTCAAAAGTTGTCTTTTGGAATATAGTTAGTTAAACAAGAAGAAACAGAGCAGTGAGCTATAAGCTTGTTTACACCGTAAAAAATTAAATTGCCGATTTTTCAACCGTCATGGTATGTAGACGCGTCTAAGGCTTAAATTTCAGTAGATTATCAACTTTATTAACAATCTCGGCAGCGATTATACCGAGACAGAAAAAACTCGGTTCAAAATTCGTAACCTCTTGAAATCTTTATATCAGAAAAATATTCCAACAGGTTACAAATTTTAAACCAAAGTGTTTTTTCTTTTGCTATAAACGCTGTCGCGGTTGTTGAAGAAGTTTATAACCTTTCCCGATTTGAACCGTAGTCGCGTTTATATCACGACGGTTCAAGCCTCAACACCTTTATTTTTTTACGGTGTATACAGGCTTTTTTCGGATGAAATTTTGGATTTAGCATAGAAAAAATGTAGTTTTTACATGCAGTCTTGCGCGATGTTTCAACGCAATCATGTTCGTCAATAAATTCTTGCGCGAAAAGTCAACGCAGTCATGTTCTTGAATAATTCTTGCGCGAAAAGTCAACGCAGTCATTTTCTTGAATGATTCTTGCGCGAAAAATCAACGCAGTCATTTCCTCAAATTAATTCTTGCGCGAGAAGTCAACGCAGTCATGTTCTTGAATAAATTCATGCGCGACAAGTCAACGCAGTCATGTTCATGTTCCCGAAGATATTTATGCGTGACGAGTCAACGCGGTCATATTTGCAGAAGAGAATCTCGTGCAACAGCTTGACGCCACTTGCTTCCTGTTGTGGTGACTTTATAATGATTGCATTTACACGGACGTGATTTAGTCTGGTTTGCTTCGGTTTAGTTGGTTCTAACTTGCCGTTCGTCAATTAAACCAGTGTTTCCACCAGGCACTTTTGAACTTGATTTAGTTTAAAGTTAGAAATAAGCCAAACCAAGTTAAAAAGAGTCCGGTGGAAAGGCTGGTTTAGTTGACGCGTCGGTCAGCTAAAATAACCAATTAAACCAACTTCAACCAAACTAGGCCACGCCCGTGTAAAAGCAGACAATATTTTTTTCAACTTCAGTCAACCTGTTCTTCATAAAGTTCACAAACTTCGTCGTCGTCATAAAGCATAAAGTCACAAAGCGCGTCATCATCAAAATAATCGTCATAGACTGCGCTTTCAATTGCTTCATCAAACAGATCTTCTTGCGAATCGGCAGGACTCGGTGCATCACACGGGCGGTCATCAATGTTGTACATTTGATTCTCAGCTTCATCAAATGGAAAATTTGACAATTCTTCATTGAAAACTTCGTCAACATGTTCCGATATTTCACAGCAATCAATTAACTCTTCTTGGACAATTTCTCGGTTTTCGTCAATGGCGTCGTGAACAGCTACAACATTTTCCGGAGTAGGGACTGCTATTGTTTTTTGACGAGTCATCTCTAACCTCCTTATCTTTTCTTTTTGTGCTTCAATTATAAATAAAGGGTCTTTAATTTTTTTCGTTTGAAGATAGCGTCGTTCAACAATTTCCGGTGCTATGCACTCTGCATAAAACTGATTCAGTTTTGCAATCATATGGTCAATAAAAATCTGATCTCTTTCGATTTCCATGATATGCATGTCCACTTCCGTACTTATAACTAGAATCCCTCCAGTTAATTCGGTGCAATTCATTTGTAACATCATTTGAGTATATATAGAACTATTTTTTTTAAGGACCGGTTGAGTTCGTTTCGACTTCTCTATTTCCAATACCTCGGCCGTTTTTTTTTGCTTACGTTTCGTTCCCGGAAATGCATTTTGATCATTTGCTCTTCTAGTTGCTTCATTTGGATCTTTCCACGCAAAAGCCGCGGCAAATGAACATTTCTGGTTTTTCATTGCTTCTAGTGCTGGTAAATGTTTACACGCATAAGGACTCTTTATCTCACCAGTTTTTTTCACATTATCAATTGTAAAAATACAGTCAGGGGAAGCGGCAATTCCAAGATTAACTGGGTCGAGAACCAGACCACAATCAACAATGTTATGCCCCATATCTTTCAATCGTCTTTTTGTAACTTTTTCGTGCTCTTTGCCATGCTCCGTAGCTGCATTCTTTTTGAATGAAGGATATAGTATGGCCTTTACTGCACTCGTGCAAGACGTTTCTGGTCTACGCCTTAATATCGAATGTGCATTCGATGCTGTGATACACATTCTTCGAATACTCATCCACTCTCCAAACGCATCTTGATCTTGAGTTCTCAACTCTATTTCTCGTCTTTGTTGTTGATATTCTTGCAATTTTTTATAAAGCGATGACATTTCATTTTCTTTTTCATCTGAACTCATTTCTGGTTGTGTAGCAAATAATCCGTAATCCTCATCTTGGTTCGCCGATGGTCTGCCCCGACTGAAATTTATTCTGGTTACCGTGTTCTTTCGGTCACGTTTCAAAATTCTAGCGTGTAATCTATTTTTCTGCACCTGCCATCCCACAGCTGGTACATGTTTTCCTAAACTTTTGCAAATGTACGGTATCGTAACCTCCTCATTGCGCTGAATACTTGCTAGATTACACCGAGCTTTGTATGAAAACCCCCAAGATAACATAACACGTTTTCCACCGACACATTTGGCAATCAAACTGTTGAAACTCTCCACGTTATTTGTTGAGAGATCATGGATTAAATTATCTGCGTTATTGTAAATTCTCTGAACGATGCTTTCATACCCAACCAAAAAATTGTTTTCAACCATTATGGCATAAATATCATCGTTTTTTCCAAGACCGTTGTGAGAACCATCGCAGTCAAACAAAATATCTTCACAATTTGCGTGGTTACCAAGTACATGGTACTTCAAAACTTGAATATTTTTCCGCAGTTTTGTAACTTTCTCGTTAAATTCACAATGCGAATCAATGGCTCTTTTTGTAGCCTCTTCTAAAAACTTTCTCATAGGTACAATCCTTTGCAATAATTTTCTTCTTAAACCCACAAATTGTCTGCCTTTCAATGCGCGGACAAACTCTTTCATACTTGTGCTTAGATTTCTTTTCAAATGCTGCTTACACAATATATTCTTCACTTGGACGTTGTATGCTCCGTACGGGTTATCTGCAAGGATTTTGGCATAATTTGAAGAATCACCATCACTTATCATGGTCCCGTATATACATTTATTTATTTCGATACTATTTCGGAATGCTTCGACGACCGCTTCACTCTCCATGCTCGTGGAACTGCGCGTTTTTTCGTGATTGCGGCTACAGTTATGTGTCTCATTAGGTTTTAACCCTCGACTTTCAGCTATACGGCAAGTTGCACAAGTTTTTTGTTTAACCACTTGTTGAATTACTTTTCCCGTTGCTCGACCTGTCACCGTAACGCAGCACGAAGATGCGTCGTATCGGCTATTGATAAAAGATCGTTTACTGTAAGCGCCATCAGTTTCTGTGGCTATAACGGGTATGTCGTGTACTACATGGCCTTGAGACACAGCATCTTTGATCTCCTCAGCAGATGCACGATTCCATGATTCCATTGCAGCTTTTTCAATGCCGGTGTGCACGGAATTATGCCCCTTCTGATAAGTGTTGTTACTACATGATTTGACATTAAAAATTCCAAGGAATTCTTCCATCTGGGAAAATCCAATCCCAACAGTCAAGCAAGCTAAAACTGCAACATGATTGATATCCATTTTGTTCGGATCATTCACGGGAACGTTATTGATTCTCATTTCTTCACAGCATTTATTGCATTTAAATTTGAATGCATGTTTTAAACCTTCCGGAGCTTCGTCTACTAAAGTTAAATCATTGAAACTGCAACCCTTCAGAGATGAGTGCAAGGAAAATAAAGATTTCATCCGTTTGAAAACATATTTCATGTCAACGATAACTTTATAATCTTTATCCTCTTCCGGTAATGTAACACCTTGAAATTCGTCTTCCGCTCCATTTCCAACAGTGTCTGGTATTACATCGGTATCTCTGTTGAATGTTTCAGAGTTCTTTTCAGAATTTGTCGTAGTATTTTCTTGTGCGGGACAGCCATCGATGACATTTCCTACGTCAATCGTATTTTCGCTACTATGCGAAAAAATAGCGCTTTCGTATCTGTGGATTTTGTATTTTTCGATTTTGCACGTATGGGAAAGATTCATTTTCCAGATGTCAATGATATCGTGGAAGTATTTTTCTTGCAAGTCAGTTTCTCCGACATACGACAAATTAACTGCCACAGGAGAAAATGAAAAAGTATATCGATTATCATCTGCCGCGCTAGTATTTGAACAGGTAACCGACAATATCAAATTGTACAGCACATCCACATTTGTTGTTCTGAATAAAGATGCCACTCCAGAACCACTCGTTTTTCCAAATTCATCTGTGGCGTGAGAATTGAAAAAATAAAATTCCCGATTTTCCATTCTAATTGCAAAAGAGACTAAATTGCAAGTAAAAATGCCGGACTGGTCTGAAAAATTATTCAAGAACGTTCTCAAATTTGGGAATGCTGCACTATCTATAAACAAGTGACCATAGATAACCTCTCCAAGTAACAAATTACAAGCTACGTTGCTGAAAATTTTGTATGATGGATACAGTTCCTCTGGACACAAGAAATCCGCACCTGGTTCTGAAGGATTGACATCTCTGCGATTGGCACGACTGATAGAAAATATTTCATTTCCCAAATACAAAGTTTCATCGACGTTGGAGGAGTTCCAAAGCATTGGATTAGTAAGAGCTAGCTTCATAATCGATGCTGCCGCCATCGCAACACACTGGCGTCCTCTGGATTCGTTTGAAAATTTGTCGTCATTTTGGTGGAAATTGCCTCTTAAAACGTGAAAGAATTCGTCTGATGAAGTGACTGAGGTTTGCGACATCGGAGATACTGGACGCTGTTCAATCTCTTCATAAACATTCCCTTCCGAAAGGGTGCAATTTTCATGGTTTTCTGGTACTAATGACTGATTGTTCACTCTCTCGTCAACTGGGAAAGTCGTCTTAGCTTTTATTTTCTTCGCCCTATGAAATAATAACACAATTTTCAAGAGAACTAATAACGCACTTTATTTCAAAATAATACATAACATATTCTTTAAGAAGAAATGTCGCTTATAACTGAAAAGCTGTAGGCATAGAAAAAGTGCATCAAAATTTCCCGAACTCTCCCCTACTTTGATAACTTGCCAATTTTCAATTGGAAATTTCGGTTATTCCAAAATATTCCGGGCAATTTCTTTCATCAAGAATTAGACCAGAAATTATTCCCGTTAATTCTTAAACATTACTAAAAATGATTTTAGGCAATTACATTCTGGGAGAATATTTTAATATGGAACCATGTTCAATGGATCGGCGGGGGGGGGGTCGCAAACCCCTTTGGGGCAAAGATTTACACCTTGGGGCAAAGATTTACCCCTGTCAAATGAATCACTCACAACTCGATAAACCTCCAATCACGACAAAATGAAAGATAATATTTTCCTTGATATCTCAATTATTGTGAGCAAAAACGAATTTCGACTTCAAATATCGCATCAATTATCTGGCTATCGAAAAATACACACCTCCAACCTGAATATGAATTCCAAAACCGGCAGACAATTTTTTCGGTCCGAAAAAAGCGTTATGAAATTCCTTTTCTAAACAATGACAATTCGTACACACTATAATCGTTGTCAAATTTTCTATAATTTTCGTATGATGATACCTGAAGATATTAAAAACATTCAAGAAATTTAGTACAACTCCTGCGCTGACTACACAGCGCGCATAACCTCTTAACCTCTCAAAACTTATGACTGAAAAACAACGCCGACGTCAACAAATTTTCAAAATCGTAAACATTGACTTACGAATTTTCGAATCCCCAAACTATCAAAAAACGTTCAATTCGAATAATTTTAATATATTACGATTTTTAACGTAATTTATTATTTTACGAATTGTCTTGTTCCTGAACTCTTATAAACAAATTTGAAATGCAAAAACATTGGATAAGCATGAAATAGATTGTTTTGTTGCATATTTTCATGTTTTTTCGACAGAATCACACTCTAAATGATTCTGCTAACTCTCAAAGACTCTGACATGATTCTAAACAAAAAAATCAATCGGAAATTCTAAATCTTTTGCTCGTGTTTTTGAGAATTAGCCAAATTCATTCAGAAATGTGATTTCAAAGAAAAAATATTATCTAGGAATCTTTTTTTCCGGAATCTTCAAGAATCAACGGGAATAATTTCTTCCAAAACGAAAAAAAACTGAAATATTTGAGAATCAGCAGAAATAATTTATGATGTGATTTACATATAAGAAAATATCCTCCCAGAATCTTTCTACATACAGAGTCTGTTAGAATCAAGGGACATATGTACCTCAGTTGGAGGTCAGTTTTCTAAAAACTTGTAATATTGAAAACTTAGACATTTGTTTAAGACTTTTAGTTGTAAGAGTGGTTTTCGAAAACATTTTCAAAAATTTTTGAGCAAATCAAACCTTTGTATACAGAGAATTCTCCAAAACCCTAAGCAAATTTTGAGGCTTCAAATTTGTTTATCGCTTGAAAAAATTCTTATTTATCAAAGGTTAAGGTATAATGCCCGAAAAATGAACTATTAAAGTTTTTCTTGGAACTTTGTAAAATGGTTTCTGAAGTTGAAATACACCTCTTGTCAAAGGATGAAATAATTCCAGAGAAACGTTAACGAATTTTTGCGATCAAAAATTGATACTTTTCAAGAATTTAACATGGCGTATATAGGAAATTGAATGACTTTACGCGTTTATAATACGTTTTAGGGCAGAAAAATTTATATAACGTTCACTGAAAAACTAATTTTCAAACATCATACCAAAAGTTGAGGCAAACGTTGAGCGCTGAGAAGTTATTTGATTATAGAGACAAAATTTTCCGATAAAAAATGAAGTTGAAAAAGGATATGCCGTCAGGCATTTTGAGTTTTTGATACTTTTTCGACACAAATGAAGCAAAGTTGCCAAATCTTTTTTTTTCTGACGTACAAGCGCCATTTTACTTACACTTTATTTTTTTGAGCGCAAAACTAACGAAACAACAAAGCTCAGAATGGCTAAATCTACCTTTTGCAAGTTTTTATTAAAGTATCCCTCTATACTTTGATGAAAATGAATTTTACCTAGCTGTTCTTATCTTATATGCCCTGCTCAATCTTTTTGCTGAGACGGTCCATCTTCTTCGACCACCTTCTTTACATGGTATGTGTTTTCTGTATCTCTTGTCTGACATTGCGGGAATTGTGTCTCTTGTTTCCTGTGAAATAGGTGCCGATGTCCTAGTGGACATCATGTAGCAGTTTTTGGTCACAAAAAACTTTTCAATACACTCCGAGTATTGAAAAAATGTTTGTTTTTGTTCCCACTCGAAACCAAACTTATGCTATTAGAATTCTATAAACAACAAATTTTCCCTCGATATTCCCGGTAAACTGCCTTTGTATATAATTATAAAATTTTGCACTGAACCCTTTCACAAAAACAAATAATAAATTGATCCTCGTAATTTCTTATTGAAAGAACAATACAAATTGCATCATGCAATGCTGAAAGAGCAGACGCCTCGTACAAGATATTCATAACAACGGCAAACACAACACAACTGTCTTTTCAAAACAGGTGGCATCGCACGTATTTGTATTTACTTTTACTTGGTTGGGGGATCTGCATTATCGACGTCGTAAATCGATTGGCTTTGTTGTTTCATGAAGTAATTTTGGTAAAAAAACCCAAAATAGATCAAAAATGGCATTATATTGATAACATTTATCATAAAAGTAAATAATGAGACTTCTAATTGCAGAAAACAATGTTCTATAATGAAAAAACACGAAATTTTTTTCAAAATAATGTTACTTTTATTTCCCAAATTTCTCGGCTCCCTTGA
>WUQG02047052.1:0-10447 GCA_011317285.2 Androctonus mauritanicus
CATTTACCGAAATTACTAGCGGTTTTATCACATTCTCTTCGATAAATCTGTCTTTTTGCCAATAATTATTCTCAACAAGGCATATTCGGCCCATTTGTCGAGAACTGTACACAATTTCGTATCATCATCTGGGCTGTACTTTGTATTGGTTTTCCTTTCAAAGAATAGTCTCTGTCGTCAGCTACTTCCGAATCCGACGCCATTGCTGAACTACTTTCGAACGAAGGGCGGAGTTAATCATTCGGCCAATAATAACAATTTCTCGCTAGCGAAATTTATTTACAAGCGAAAGAATAGTAAATTGCTAACCAAAAACCTTAATCATCTTAATTACTACGATTAGAAGCGATTCAATTACATATTTAATGGTTTAAATATTACAAAACACTTCCGATTTTGAGTACTATTTCGCGCGGATGCATGAATAAGGTTATAGCGAACAGACTATAGACCTTTTTATGATTTGGACCTTAGTTTACAAAAAGATCCCAAATATCAATTTATATATAACTTTTTCTTTCTGTCAGACGTAACTGTGCTCTGTTGTTTGCATTAATATATCCTCAATAGACATCATTTTCTTAAAATTTAAATTCTAAATTAAGAAATGTCTATAACACTTTATTTTGAGAAGAGTTTATATACTGCATATATAAAACTTCTATATACTATATATAGGAGTAATATCAGAAAGAAGGACATCATTGTATTTGCTTTTCGAAGCATATATTTCTTTAATTCGATTCAATTACGCTATCGAATCTCACAAGGGATAAACAGAGGCACCCATTTTAGAATCCATAACGAAATAGCCAGCAACCGTAATGGGATCACCCAAGAAAGCTTAAGTTTTATGTCGTTAATCGACATTTAACGACATAAAACTTAAGTTTTCTTGCGTTTCTTCTTCTAATTAACGATGTAAAAAGTCCAAGCCTCCAGTTTTTCCAAGAAAAGTTCAGATCTGCTCCGTTGAATCCCAGGCTCTAAATGTTGGGCTCATCTCATTATGGCCTACTGGTCTATCCGTTATGGGTTCTAAAATGAGTGCTCTATTTATCCTTTGTGAGATTCGATGAAATAATTAACTCGATTCAAAGAAATGTTTGCTTCGAAAAACAAATACAATACAATGATGTCCATCTTTGTTTTTTAATAATATCATATATAATTATAAGATAAAGATATTTCACAGAATGGCATTATTCTTTATACATACTGCATACAAATCTCTCAAAATAAAATGTGGATATAAGCGAGATAAAATTTAATTAAGAATAAAATAAGTTTTAATCTCTCTTTCCTTCTTGGAAGAATATGAGCCAGAAATCGAATCCATACGAAAATCTAGCACGCTTCCACATGGCCATCCGGCCGACGGAAGTGATTATTTGAATATGGATGATTGACATTTAGTCTGAAAATTGTTTCTATGAATAGAATTCCAAATACAGTAGTTCAAAATAATTTTTAGGCTTACGGTGATAACGGCCATTTCAAGCCCACCACGCTCTGTTAACGTCGTCCCGCTATAACCGAATGGCGATGATGATTAAAATAATCTTCAAACAAGAAAATTTATCTTTTATATTACAGAAATGCTTAAACTGTCGAATATCTTCATCTAAAAAGAGATGAACGGTATAAAGAAATGGTAAAGCATTCGCTTACAACCGTGGAGGATCCGGTTCAATTTCGGATCACATATTCCAATTTTTCAATAGGAGTTTGTTGAATCCCATCCTTCGATATCGGGTTGACCCCATTCGTGGATGTTAGCCTGCCATGGTCTACAAGTGACCGCCACCAGATAAAATATACGATAAGGTGGTCTAACTAAACCTAACCTAACCAAAGACTTACCATTAAGTCTCTTTCAGAATTTATAGAATATTGAATTCTGAACAATCTAGCCCAGTGGTCTCAAACTCAAATTGCGTGCGGGCCGAATATTTTTAAACAGAATTATAATGACAGGAAAATATTTTACTGATAGCACAGCGCAGGTTGAGTACAGTGAGCTTTAAAACTTTACATTGTTATTTTATTAACGTTAAATTGTAATAATTTTCCGACTGTAGCATATATTTAGACAATTAACTAAAACATCTTGGCGGGCCGTGCCAAATTGATTTACGGGCCGCCAGTTTGAGACTATTGATCTAGCCATTCTTATTTTAGTTACACTGCCATTGACAGATCCACATCTGTCATCGAGTTTCTGATTTTTTTTCAGAATTCTAAAATCCTCATAAACTTTAAAAATATCAGTAGTATAAAAATTATATCTGTAATCTTTACGCGGACTAATTTTATTCGATTCTTACAAAAAGAACAAACATCTATCAAAAATTTTTCCATTCAAAGATATATTTTATTCAGACTGCAGATTCTCATTTGGATGGAACATCGTTCCGAATATTGAAAAAATATTCCCATTATTAGATTTTTCTCTTTACAAAAATTTATACTAAACATTATAAAATAAATATTATTAAAGAATACGATAAAAGAACTCTGCTTACATTATTTATTATATACAAAGAGTTTGCAGTTATTCGTAATATATTACAGATGGAGGATGTTTTATACATTACAGATAGACCAGAAATTCTTTAATTTATCAGATGTACAACTGAAGAAATGGAATAATTAAGAAAATATGATTAGACTATAAATAAGATGATATGAAACTGTATTGGAATCCCTTAAAAGTTACAATATAATCAATAATATACATAAGATGTTAATACTGTATTGTATATCGAGAGGTTAATGCGTACAAAGGAGTTTTTGAATCAAAATGATTACATTTTTTTTCTAAAAAGAAATTAAGTCCACCGTATTACTCCGAATGTAAGGGGAAAAAATCAACGTTAAACGTAGGGATTTCTTATTATACTCGTATTCCAGATTTTGAATTTTAAGTAACGTATATATATAAAAACATTTTGCTAGACCATTTTAAGTTTTTCCTTTATTATAAAATTCAATAGGTATTTTTGTATTTATAATATAGATTTTATTGTTATTTTTAAACAAATTATTGCAAAAATACAGATTTGCCGTATTCGATTTTTATCTTAAGTTTGGTAAGCGATATTATAAAACATGACGAATTAAATGATTTATACTTTATATATTAAAGAAGTTAGACATTCCTTTTTATTAGCTTTAACTAATAGAATTTTCCTTTCCTTTGAATCAAAATATTTAACGCCGTCATTATCATTTTCTACATTTTACATTTTTAATTTAAACGTATAACAATTTATTTAAATAAATGAGATTCAGTTTTTCTTTTTTGCAATTATTTGAAGGAATTCCAAGCAAATATTTTCCATATCTCTTCTTCATTTTTTCGAATGATTTCATTGCGCAAAATAATCATCTACTACTGTATTGAGAAAATGAATACCAAGATCTTTTTTTAATGCTGTTTCGGTATTTCGGCTATATTTGTGCATATAGAAATATAGCTTTTTATGTTTTATTTAATTATCTAACTGCAGCAATTTCACTTATTTAAATGATATTAAAAGCCAATACAATAGTTGTTTATCATAAATTCTATTTTTTTCTCTAACTTCGGAATTTCTAAAACAAATAAACATGAAAAATTTACACGTTGGCTTAGAAGTTGAATTCTTATTAACTTATATTTTTTTTTTTTATATATACGATATTTACAAAAAAAAAAAAAAAAAAATGCATATTCTCTTCATAATAATAAAAGATTGTGTGTTTGCTGTCTGTCACGGCCATAAGTCTCTACAAAATGTGGTGATTTATAGCTGACTTTTCCAACTTACGGATGGAAACCCGAAAATTTGTCAGCAGATATTTCGGTGGAAATTAAAATTTGTTTGGGATCGTCTCAACGTATTTCTTCAGATTTTTAGTTGAATTTGTATGTAGCGAGTTTTTCTATTATTGTGATAATTTTAAGCTAAACTATCGATACTGTTAAAATTGGATTAATAATTTTTGAATATAGTTAAAGGATCCCAAAGATAATGCCATCGGATATGAGGCGCCATAAAACATCATCATAACGTATTTTCATACGTAGTTCACGTAATCAATGACGTCATCAGCTTGACCGTATCATTGTGACGAAACTAAGCGAAATATAACAAAATATGTACAGTATATACAGTGACGTAATTATGGTGACGTCACAGATAGGTAACCATAGTCTATGTGTACAGTACTCGGTATATTCAAATATTTTCGAATTTTTCTGGAAAAACATTATATTTACTCCTGAAATAATAGACTGCCTGAAATTTTTTGGATGAATCAATACAAAAAATATATTTACAAACAGAATAGACTTCTGTTAAATATTTTATTTGAAAAGTTTTAATCTTTTGCAAAAATTTAAAGAAAATTTAATACTTTCCGATAATATATATATATATATTTACCTTAATATTGTTATTTGGAACTATTTAAAATTAAGCTAATATTTTCTTTATTAAAATTACAAAATATTCTTCACCAGGAAAAGTTATTTCAACGTAATTTATGTATTATTATTATTATTTGTAATAGTAGAATTATATGTCAATCTTTTATTCATTTATAAATTGAAATGTAATAAATATAATTAATTTTTTATTATAAAATAGGCAGTTGGAGTTTATTTTTTAAATTTAAATTAATATTTATATAATAAATTTTATGACTTAAACTGAATTCTATAATATAAAACGATGCTATTCGAAATATTGATATTTAATGGTCATTCTCTATAACGATATAAATAATAGCTTTTAATTAAAATATGTGTAGATGCTTTTTTATTCTAAAGTATTATTTAAAGAAAAATTAGAAGGAAATGATAAAATATTTCACCTAACTTTCCTAAACGAATCATATTTAAGGAACGATAAAATGTTTTTTTTTTTTATCACTTTTCAAATGACTAGTAATAATTTTTACTGTGGTTTAAATACCCGAAATAATTTTAACAAAAACATCTGCCAGGTTTAATTTCTAAACCATATGTCTAGCCATAAATCAATTTTCACACACTGTTGGTTTGTTACTGTACAGTACCCGCTTCATTCATTTTAGACCCCTTTTCCATAACACTAACTTATTTATCAACATGGCCAATAAAAATTATATATGTGAAATATTTTAATTATTGTTTTGATCTATTTGAAAATATCCTCTTTTAATTAATTACGAATAGTGTACACGTTAATCGATAAATGTTGAAAAATCTTTAAACAATGGAAACGCTTTCAGTTTTTGAATAATTAAAAACATCGTTGACTTTATAATTAGAAAGGCGATTTAATACGCTATTTTTTAAGAATTTGCCAGAGGAATAAATTTAGAATTATTGAGCCAGACATTTTTTTTAATAAAGATACGCATCTTTATTAGGAAAACTCCCGTAGTGAAGCGAAATAAGATTTTCTGTTTTTATCATTTTTAAAAGTTATTGTCGAAAATCAAATAATATAAAAAATGCTAATTGTCACTTTAATTTATTAATTTATAAATTATTCCAATCAGAATTTAAATTCTAATTGGAATAATTTAAATATCTAAAGTAAATTTCGATTCATCGTCTCCCGAATATCATCGTAGTTGTTGTTAAATCAATTAATTTTTTCATATAATGAATTTTTTACAGATTATTTTTGGAAATTAATTTTTAACTTAAAGCTTTTTTCTTTTTAGTTTTTCCTGTTTTAAACGGGTTCGCAACTTTTACCAGTTTCCTTAATCATTCGATTTTAAAATTAAAATAAATTTTTCAAAATAACTTCATTCACGCATTAAATTTGCTTTACACTACAGTGTCAATCTCTTTGTTTTATCAATCAAATTTTCCATGGTACAAGGTTATCAGTCTTGTCTGTAATGTTCTTGTCCTTAGAATCCTATAGGCAACACCAAAGAATATATTGTATAAGTTCCCGGATCTCAAGTTTGAATTACTTTCGAGTTACGTATGGTCAAATCGCTTCCGCCAAGAGATTGCAATACTGCACTTTGAATTGCGAGCAATTAGTGTGACTCGTTGGCCAAGTGAATTCGAATCAATACTGTTAGCGGTAGACTAATGTACCGAATTTGAAGAGGATTGCTATCAAAAGGATAACCAATGGAAGCGATTATTTTGCGCGTTCTTTGATTATATAATTAATTGTTGAGTATTTTAAATCGATTAGAGTTTGTTTTACCAAATGAAACAAACACATTTGTTGAAAAGTACTTAAATGGTTGTTTAATAAATCCAATTTTGAATTAGTTTTATAAATTGATTTATCAGTTTATTTGGTTCCAAGTTGGACTACTCTTGTACTGATTTTTATACGCATATTGACCTTATACTATATATCTCATTATGTAATAAATGATGCCAAAAATTATTAAATATGATTTATATATATATTATATTGTATTAATTGTATAAATTATTATTAATATGAACAATTAATAAAAATATTTTTATTTTTAATTATTTAAATATACGATATCTTTTTAATACTGACTATCTTACACTCTCTTATGTTTGTTTTGTTTTATATACACTATATTCGTTTATTTTCTGCACCGAATGAATGGAATATGATAAAATTTATAACAGAGATATGGACCAAAAGGAATTGATAAAAATCTTAAATTTATTCTGATCAAATTATAATATGCGTAATATCAATGGAAATCTGCTGATTAAAAAGCGTGCCTCTTGTTTTGGGTATTAAATATTAAATTAATAAATAGAATAATCATAATAAAAATTTATATGATTTAAAGAATTGTTATTTTTATAGCTTTAAAGATACCGTGTTTGTTTTCGAGTAGACTTAAAATAGTTTTAGAGATTTGCAGATCTTAACCGATGTAGATGTTTCATAATCGTGGAATACCCAATATCTATGGGAATGTGATCGCTTCCGATTAAACAATAAATACATAGAAATTGAAATCATATCTTAAAAAATAAGTTATTGATGTCAACATTTCTAATATCAGTTTAAATACGTAATAACAAGTCATAAAAGCTATAGTAATAACAATGTACTGTTTTATTTTTACTTAATTATCTGGCTTTATGGAATATGTCTTTATTTACGCTATATTATATTTGCAATTTTTTATTCATGAATAACATCTTTTCTATCGACATTAGTGAATTCTAAAGTTATAAAACTGATTTTTACAATCTTCTACATTTATTTATTTATTTTTATCTGGAAAATGTAATTTTTCATTACGCTATAACACAGTATATTGCCAAATTTTTGTAAAACCAAAAATTTTACAGAAAAAAATAAAAATTCAAATATGCGCAGTTAGGAAACGTTGTAGCGTGTAAAATGAATCTCCTTTATTGATCGAGCGAAAGACAAAGATTACTAGTACGTAGTATAGATAATTGAATGGCCGTATTATATAATTTTCGACTGAAGAATCCAGGATCCAATTCTGGATATCACTAGTCGATGTTTTTTAGCTTTTTTTAACATTGATTTTCATTCTTCGAGCTTTCAATTGCAGATATGGTCAACTCTGGTCTAATTACAACTACAGTTTCATATACACTGTAATTAAAATTACTGGCAGTAGTCTTTAGATCCCGGCTTTCTATAAACAATCTATTGATGAAATTATAAACTGAATAAAAAGTTAAATAAATTTTGTTTAAGTGTTATACAAAAGAATTGTTTATAAATACAATTTATTTTTACAGTATATTATTAAAGCGACACTAATTTAATTATGATAGTATTTAGCAAAAGAAACACTGTCTTTAAGAAGAATGAGATCTTTCGGTAGTGTGCATGTTTGATAATATAACAGTGTAGCGAAACTTCATTAATGAAGAAATATTTTCTTTTACTTTAAGATAATACAAACAGCTCTGGTAGCGGAGAGTCATTTATTACAAACAATGATAATATATTGATAAAACGTTTCGGCCATCAAAATAAAATATACAAAAGTGTTTTGAAAACTGAAAATTTTTTATAAATATATTTTAGCGTTGTTTATAATAAATGATTTCTATTACAAGAGCTATTGTGAATTTTTTGAAGTATTTCCGTAATAGATGAGTTTGTTAGTTTAGTAATTTCTTTTAATTTTCGTAATGCTTAATCATTTCGCTATCTAATTTTAATTGGTGAAACTCGTAAATGAGGACATATCTGAAAGAGAATACAATGTAAACGAGTTATGGATAAAGGAGCCTACCGCCATACCATAAGAAATATACATTTATTGTTTTCTTAATTAAACGTGTAACGCTACTGAATCAGTTAGAGCGATGCAATTAAATTAACCTTATTTATATTAAGAATAATCGGAAGATTGAAGAATAGGAATCAACTAGAGGAATTAGAACAGCTTCAAAATATCTGAGAGGCAAAAATCCATAAACCAGATAAAAATTTAGAATAATTTCACGCTGTCTCTGTTGACACCAACTGTGTGTGTGTGTAAAATAAATATTTTTAGTAAATTTATCGCAGTTTATAGAGGAAATTGTCTACTGTTTTTCTTTCTGAATATTATTAAATCGTTTATTTCAAATTTCGTATTTAAATTAATTATACTTTTATTACGAAAACTGTATCATCAAATGTTGAAAAAACCAATAATGCGGATAGCGCTGTTTATTATTATTTCAATAATTTTTATACTGTATTATATATTACAAGGCGCTTTGCTTATCGAAATAAGTAGAGTAGTTAGCGGATTCATATAGGGAGATTAGTGTAAGAAAAAATTAAAGAAAAAATGCAGTTTTAAAATTATACTTTTAAATTAAAATTCAGACAGTACTACTGAAGATGAATATGTTTTGTAGCAAATTATCATTAGAAGTTAAATACAATATATAAAAATATAATAGTGTAATTTAATGAAATTTTCATTTCGAATTGGAAGCCAACAGTGATGTTTAATTCGTTTGCGATATATTAATATTACCATTTATATGGAAACAATATCGATGGTAATTTATTCTATAAAATATAATGTTATGAAATTCAGGCAAAAGAATGACCAAATATCTTTAAATTTATACTATTAGCAATTATGAAATTCAAAATTTTCTCTTTGATATTTTATTCATGTTCAATATAATATTACTCAAACGTATTACATTATTCGATAGCTAGATCCGCTATGCTGTCTAGTGGAAAGATGATGAATGAGAATCGATAGGAATCAGAATTTTTCATGAAAAAATTTCCAGAAATGGAGTGGTTTTTGAATTTATCCTTCTTTTTAAATCGCTTTGTAATTTATATTATTCCCTATCCTATCTGATTAAAAACTGCATCGGCTTAATAAAAGAATTTAATAATTTATAGCATTTACGAAAAATTTTGGAAATATAGTAGTTAATAATTTTAAACTCTGGATAATAAGCTATTCTCTTAGTAAATATTTTGATGGCTTAAAAATAATTTTTTTATATTCTATCGTATTAAATATATACTTATCAAAAATGGTTCTTCGATAATATTCGAAAGTTCTGATATAATTATTCAGTTAAAGGCCTAAGCCAAACAAATATATTTCATGCCAAAGGGAGTTTTCTCTGTGATATGCGGATGAATATGACGCCATCGCCTAAAGTGCAAGAAGGAAAACTGTAGCTTCAGAATGATTATTAATTAAAACAAGAGTAAACGATTAAAATATTGACCAATTATTATGTTTTTTTTTCTTTCAAACTTCGATAAAATGCATTTTTAACATGATATAAAAGAAACAGTTCTGGATAAAAATACTTGTCTTTTTCTAAACATGTCATATATTTTACAACTCGCTAAAGAATTTTAACTTAGTTTAAAATCATTTCTGCTATTTTAAAACGAATAAAGCTATACGATTAAAACGTATACTCATTATTTCTACTAAATTTTCATCATTTCAAAAGATATTAAGAGGGAACAGTATCTCAGAAATTTAAATGCCCGCCATTTTTAACGAGTTGAAGTTATAGGATTAAAAGATGCGTGAATTGAAGTCATTTCTAATACAATGGGTGATCGGTTAACGAACATGATCCGTTCAAAGACCATGTTCGCTACCCGAATTGTTCGTTAACCGATCATCGATTTACCATAGATTTTTATGGGAATTTGATTAATTCGTTCCGAAGATCCAAAAAATAAATAAATAAACAAGTATATAATTTCTTACTACTATTTATTTATATGCAATCACAATAATGTATACATACATAGTCTTGCATTTTCATCTATTCCGTTTATTTTCCGTTTGTGGAGCGTTAAAGAATCTTGTTTTTCCTCTTTTTTCGGAAATGATTAATAACATTCTCTTTGTAAAGATCCTCGAGCCTATTGACCTCAACCTGATAGGGTGCCATTCTAAGACTAAAAAAATGTGAAAACTCTCTCTTACCTCTTTTAATAAATCTTTGATCTGTTTTAAGTTGTCTTTG
>WUQG02047063.1:0-10447 GCA_011317285.2 Androctonus mauritanicus
TGGTGAATTTACGAACAGTTTAAGGAGAATGGTTTACATCACCGGTGGAGAGTGTTGAATTTAAAAACGCGCCCATACGGACATTTTCTAAATTGTGGAAAGGACGACATCCCTGTTTTGCATATTACTTGTAGAAAACATGGATGTATGGCATGCCTACATCGAGGGTCGTGCCAAGCGAGAGTGCAACGGGTGCATAGCACCTCGGTGGCAGGTTTCAGGGGCGACATAAAACCAGGATAAAATATATTTATAAAAATATTTACATGGCGAATTAGGTCTTGCAATCTGGCGATAATAATTCTTATTTACCAGTATACATTTAAATGTGAAAATATTTTATTTGAATACTGATCAAGCTTTTTTATTGAGACAAATTTCAATTTTATGAAAAATTCCAGTAGAGGGCATTCATAGATATTTGTTTATGTCGGGAATGGGAGAGGAGTAAGATGGCTACGATTTATGTCTCTGTACGAATTGATCAAACGAAACAGATAGCGGAACGACATAAACTATCTGGTGTTAATCTGGAAGGGCAAGTAGAAACCATAAAGAAAGAAATTAGTCAAAAATTGAACCTTCCTCAGGATGATTTAGGTAATTAAATAACGGGAGGTCAATAACACACAGCGGGTCTAAATATTTGTTACTAAATATAAATGACCTTTACTTTTAAATCGTTTCATTCCTTTTTTCAGAACTTGTCTGTCTGGGAAAATGTCTGAAGTCGGAAGATACTTTAGAATCGTATGGAATCAAACACGGAATGACTATTCATGTTCTACCAAAACAACATTCGGAGCCGGCTCCAAAATCATCAGGTTAGAATGAAAGCATTTGCTTGTTATTTTAAAAATTATATCATTTCTTGCATTAACTAAAATATAGTAATTTCATTTATTAGTATTTTATTTCAAATTTAGAAAGGAACCAATATTTATTTTGTTTTTTATAAATCATTTTAACTTGCATGTTACTTTCAGATTACACTATGTAAGGTATAAAATTTAATAATAGTTGCATGAGTTAACATTTTGGTGTGTCTACAAACTATTTTTGTAATCATTTGTACTGAAAATATTATGTAATTTTAGTTAAAGAAAACAGTAGTAGTAATAACATCTTTTTGGCAACAACACTAATGTATAGGATTTTGGTGTAAGGATTTCACGATTTCTAAGAATTTTTAAATGCATAGAGTTTTAAATAAATAGATTGTTTTTAATTTTTCATTTTGTAGAAATTTTGCTAAATAAAAATATTTTTTAATGAAATTTTGATTTTGTGATCAATATTCAAAATTATATTACATTTATATGAGTAATTATGCTTGATATATATATATAATTTTTATTTTCTCTAATTTAGCTCTCTAAGAAATTCATTAATTCATATTTTTATAATATTTTGTGTAATTCCATTGTTAATGAGACTATAATAATAATTTTAATTATACAGTAGATTTCTACTTATTTGGGATTAATCTGCAGCCTAGAGTGATATTTAATTCAAAATAATACTTTCTATCTTTTTATAAACAAACTGCTGATGAGGGCTTAATCAAACCAACAGCACTCCAGTTTCTTTAAAAATAAATAAATAAATTCTACTTAAAAACTGTGCTTGTATCTATTGTCTGATATTTAATTAGCAATGTTTTAACTTAGATGCAATATAATATAGTTCATCAACAGCTCTATTTGCAAGTAGAAGTTTTATTATGTAAAACGTTTTCGGACCTCGGATCGGTCCCTCATCAGTACATTCATATAAAAAGAACTTAATCTTTCAAGGAACAAAGATTGTGTGTTCTACTAATCTTTGTTCCTTGAAAGGTTAAGTTCTTTTTATATGAATGTACTGATGAGGGACCGATCCGAGGTCCGAAAACATTTTACATAAGAAAACTTCTACTTGCAAATAGAGCTGTTTATGAACTATATTATAAAAAAGGCAACTGTTTTTTAAGTATTGACTTTAGATGCAATATATGGAAGATTTTTAAATCCCTCAGATTCATTTTTATTATATCTTAGATAATTTGTAATCAAAGTTTGAATCAAATTAAAATTGCAAATATTACAATAATTTTTTTCAAATAAGCAAATTTCTTATTTCCTTTATCAATAAGTAATAGAACATTTGAATATGTGTGTGCAAGTAATTTTTTTTTTTTTAATGATAAATGCATATTATCCATGATTCTGATTCTTTGAGTATTTTGCAGATTATCTGGGGAATTGCTTATCTGATGAAATTAATTTCCCTATTATCCTGATTAATTGGATGTTTGCTTTATTGATTATAGCAATTAATGATAAAATCCAAATATATAGGCAGAAATTAAGGATATTGTCATAATGATGAAAATGTTCTCTGCAATTGTATCAGAAATTTTCTTAAGAAAGTAAGGAAGAATTATATACAAAATTTATAGTTCATCTCAGATATACAACCAAGCATTTCTAAAATCATTTTATTGAGTGCCATTTGATTCTGGTGAAGCTTAATATAAGAATCAATGAATATAGGACAAATTTACATAATATATAAGATCTTAAAACAGTTGAAACTTATAAAAAAAATAATACATAGAACAATTTAATTTACTATAATTTATTATAACTATTTCTTATTTTATGAAAATAATGTACTTCTTTTCATGCATTTTATGAGCAAGATAAGATGAAAATTTATAAAACATGAATCTGATTTTTATTCATTTCAATATACGAGTTTCTAATTTGTTCTAGAAAATCAATATTATTTATGAATACATTTCAAAAGAACTAAAATAATTATCCTTCAATTATATTTTCTGATTTTCTTTTTTTAACTGTTAAATTATGTTTATGCTTATAGTTCATAATAATCATCATCTATTTAACTTATTCATTATCAATTTTTTTTTACTTTTCCATACTTGCTAAGTACAAAAATGTTTTTGAAGTTTTGATATTAAACTAAATACAGCAGTAAAATACAAATCATTTTATCTATAATTTTTATTTAAAAATTATGAAGCTTTTGTCTAATATTTATCTTATAAATTTATCATTAATTTCTTAAAAATTTTCTTATATTGATAAATTATTGATGAAAAAGTTTCACAAATTAATAAAAAAAATTTTTAAAAAATTGAAATAATTGCACTAAATAGTGAAGTCTTTTTAGAAATTAGTGACTATTTTGCAATATTTAAAAAAACATTTTAAAAATCTACATGAAAATATTAAAATTTAATGAAAAGATTTCAAAAATTAAGGTAAAATTTCAGTAATTAAGAATAACACTTTCATAATTATAGCAAACAGAAATTACTTATTAGCAAATTATGCATTTAATATATGTACATAGGGTGACTTGTGACAAAAGGCTACATCTTTAGAAATCTATGGCAGAGATCTGAGTAAAAAACTCTGAAACTGGTTTAATTGTAAAAGAAGCTACAGAGAAACAGACTGCATTTGGTGAAGTTTATTCTTAAATTATTATTACTTGTTTATAATAGATTTTCAGAAGTAACACCTTTGGCCCTAATATTCAGTGAAGCTTATCTATAAATTGCAAGAGTAACTCATTTTAATTCATTCTGTTGTAAGGTAAATTTATTATATTTTACATTTTTTGAAATATTATATTTTTTTGTTGCTTTTTAACATTAAAAATTTATGTCAAATTCACATTTAGATAAATTATTTATAATCAAGTTGCTTAATGCAAGAAACTTGATTTTTTTTTAATATAAATTTCTCATTTTATTGAATCCAAATAAAATGAAAAGGTCTTTTTAAGTTTCAAATAAGTAGATACTTGTTCTACTTTTTTCTTGCTTTAAAAACCAACCTGAATAATGAGAACTGCTACTTGACTTCAATATTTTCAAACTGATTTAAACTGATGATAGTGAAGCTATAAACAAAATTGGTTGAATGAGAATAATACAAATTTTTTCGATTAGAAAAATTTTCCAAGATAATATGATAATATAGTTTTTCATCAATTAATAATTTATTAAAAGTGTATTTTTTTATATTGCATCTATATTTTAATTATAGACCAATAAAAAAATGCTACCTTCCTATATTATGATATTAAATGGTTTTTTAATATGATTCATTTATGAAGCAACATTATTTTTATTTAATTATAAGTCCTTATTGTCAAAGTAGGTGGGGTTTTTTTTTATGTTAAGGCAATTATAGATAGAATTATGCTGTTGCATTTCAGAGCAATAATTTTTTCTGATAATCTCATCTAAATTGATTCTCTTAAAATTTAATTCTTTCCTGACTGTTGCTGCAACTATCAATTGACCAGTATGTCTTTTGTTAATAAGAGCAATAAGCATAAAGACAATGACAGAAACAGGATTATGATTAAAGTAACTTCCACACTTACTATTTCTGTTGATTTAGTATATTTGCTTCAATTACTTAACCAAATATCAACTGAAGATTCACTTCAAGTTACTTGTCTTCAAGAAATTTCATTATAAGTAACTTGACTAATGTGAATCTGCTTTAAATGCTAACAATTATAAATTTATAAAATATATACTTCATTATTTTCAAAGAGCAAGAGGAGGAAATAAAATCTCATGTAATTTGAACATAGGTGATAAGGTGTAAAATGATCAAAATCTAATACTAAACTGAACTTTCTAAACAAAATTTTATTTGTAAATTATTACACTTGATCACCTTTTTAACATGTAATTACAAATATGTAAAAAGATCAAATTAATGTTTTGAAATCAGGAAATTTAATTTTTTCAAATGAATTGGACTAGCAAATGAAAAACTAAACATAATATATCTGTCTCAATTAATATTTGTAAATTCATAATTCACATTTGTTAAAAGATTTCGTTAACAATAATTGATCCTTCTTTTGTTAAATTTTGTTTTCAAAGAAATCAATCTGTAATTTTATAACCTATTATTGTATATAAGGTGTTCAAAAAGTTTCCAGAAAGTGGTTATTATTCATAAATGGAATATTATATTTATAATTAGTTGATGCAAGCATAAATCTGTGTAAATTAGTATTATCAGGTATTCATGACAATGCTACATTATACTTATATGTGGTATTATGTCAATTTGAAATAAATGTGACTCTGATTTTTATGCTTTTCTAAATAAAATTGTTGAGTGCGAAATCTTGGATCTATCATTTGATCCTGAAAGCAAGCAAAAATCAAAGCAATGGTTACCGAAGAGTTCAAGTGCTCTCATAAAGGCTAAAGCAGAAAGATCAGCTATGAAGGTAATAGCTGTCAATTCTGGGATTCTGATGGAGTGTTGCTTATAAATTTTCTTGAAGGCCAAAGAACAATAACTGCAAGTTATTATGAAACAGTTTCCTTAAAACTGCAGCTCTAAAAGAAAAATGGCCTGGAAAAATTCATCAGTACATCTTGTTTCACCATGATAATAGGTTAAAAGGAGTTATAGATTTATTGTCTTAAATTCATTTTGTCAAATTTTGACATGATTGTGATAGCTGTGTGTTCATTGGAAAATTATGAAGAAGTCTATGATTTGTTTTGCTCTGATTCATTATATCTACAACCTAAAGGAGACAGTTCCATTTGCACACATGACACAAGTGAAATGAAATGAAATTTTCATTTTTTCTTTTTTTTTTCACTTTATTTCATTGATCACAAAATGACATTTTGAAAATATCATCACTAATTTATGAAAAACTATGTTATTTCCAATTAGAATTACTGAAATTCTGGTGTTTTCAAAAATTCCATATGAGGAGCTGATACTAAGGAAAAGCTGAGAAAAGCTAGAATGCTTAAACTTTTTTAAATATTATTTATTAATTTATCACACTTGAAAATCTGCTAATCACTAGACAATTTAATTATAATGGTACAATGAACAGTTATGTTAATTTTGTTCATGATACATGGATCATACTGGGCCAAACTGCAAATACAATATTCATAAAAAATATAAATGTGTAATTGACATTTATAGAAAGTAAAAAAGTTTTTCATATAATATAGTACTGATAATCAAATACTTTAAAATGATAACTGATAAAAACCAAACAAAATAATAATAACAGCATTAATTCCTTTAAAAAATGTAAACATAAATTCATAAAAATAGTGTAAAAACCGATCATTATAATGTAAAAGAAAAATTTTGTATAAAACATTACAATCTAATAAAGAAGACACAATTATTAGAATTCTTTCTAAATAAAATTTTAAAATTTTGACAATAAATTAAGGGTGCACTAGTAAAATACACTTTAAAGTAAATTCACAGTTCAAAGATTTCGAATCGAATTTTTTTGTAGAAAATCTTTTCCCTACTCTTATGGACACTAAGAGGTAATCACAAATTGATTAGTCTTCAGTTATTAAACAATTGACAAATGAGGCCTTGTTCTAAAAAGAATTGTTCTAGAACTATTTTCTTTCTACGATTTCTACAGTTGCATAATTACAAATACAGTACTGGAAAACTGATTTGATATTGTGAAATGGTAGAATTGGTTATAGATTTAGTTGTCTATGTCTGTTAAAAAAAAAAAATAAGAATAGTTGCAGTATTTTATGAAATTTTTACTGTTTTATTTTTACTAATTTAATCTCTATTCATTTTATTTTTATTCAAAGCATATGTTTCATGGTATAATTTTGTATTGCTCAATAAATAATATTTATTAACTTAAAAAGTCAATAGACTTTTTAAGTTGGTAAATATTATTTATTGAGCAATATAAACGAAATTTACAGCAATATTATTTATTTATTGTTAAATAAATAAATAATAATAATAAAATATATTAATATTATTTATAGCAAATTTATAGCAATATTATTTATTGAACAATATTATTAAGGACAAATTTAAATAGACTTTTAAAATTCCAAAGCTTGAACTTCAATCATTTGTTTATTTGCAAGAAAACTTGAGCATTTTGCATTGAGCTAGCAATTTTATTTCTTATTACTTTCTCATGAAGGGCAAATTCTCTTGAGAAAAAAATGCATGTGTGTGTACTTAAAATAATTTATAAATGATTATAAAATTAACAGATTATAATTAATATAGTTTGTAAATAACAGCACTAAACAGTAGTTAAAAATTATAATTAAAACTTCTTTTAATGGAATGTTTTCGGTTGGTATATACCCATCTTCAACATTAAGAACAGAATTTGTTCTCTTCTTCTGTTCTTAATGCTGAAGATGGTTGTATACCAACTGAAAACGTTCCATTAAAAAGAAGTTTTAGTTATTATTTTTAACTGCTGTTTAGTGCTGTTATTTACAAAGCAATTTTCCCATAAACAGCAGAAAAGCCAGTATTATTTTGAAAAATTTTGTTAACTCCTGATCAATTGGATCAATTGGTTAGTTTTGATAAATCATATAAATCATCTGATTGGTCCTCCTGTTGGCTGGCTGGATGGCCATTGGTAAAATATACACTTCTTTTCTGTTTTCGATAATGGCTAGACTGGGTACTCAGCAATTTCAGTTGGTGAAACTGGGACAGTAGATATCTGCCTTAATCTCCTATGTAAATTTTAAATTATGATTAATTTTCTTTTCCTTCTTCCAGTACATTTTTCTTTTTTTAATTGGTTCTTTTCATATAAAATATCACACACACTCAGATGGGTTCCATGTGCATGAAGGAAGTTATTTTCTTTAGCAAATTTGACTATAACTGAGGCCCCATCTGTTGTAATGCTGACAATATTATGGTTCAAATCTAATCCAAATTCACTTAATCGTTTTTTCACAATTTGAGAGATTCTCTTGCTAGTTAATGAATTCTGAGTGAGAAATAATTCTACAGACCAATGTCTTTTCACATTGTGGCTATTGATATTCACAAAGTGATGATTCTGGGAGGGAATATACTTGTCGAGTCAACTGAATAACAAAATCCAGTTTTAATTTGTTCAGAAAAGTATTTGATTAATTCAATTTCCTTGGTTTCATGATATTTCAAAACCAAATTTTTAACTTCATATCCTGTAGTAGGTAGCCTCTTATTATAAACATTCATTGCCAAGTTGCTTTGGATAAATTTGCTTGAGGCAATTTCTCTAAAACTAAAATCATCCTTGCATGCTATTTTTGCAATTGCATCATCAATAAATTTTTTTAGGTGAAAACTGCTTTAAAAAAAGATGAAGCTGAATGTCTAACTTGTCAATAAAACCTTATTGACAAGTTAGACATTCAGCTTTTTTTTTTTTTTTTTTTTGTAAGTACTACCACACATTTGATTTCCTCAAACATGAGTTAATGCTTACTATTTAAAAAAATTAATTAACAAAGTGAGGAAGATCTTGGGACAATGTTTGAAATGCAACTTTTTTAAATACTGCAGTCTGAAACATGCAAATGCATTGGCAATTACAATAGCAGAATTGCTAAATACCAACTTCAAAAGTAAAAAGACTTTGCTGTCAAAAACTGTTTTGTGCAAAATAAATCCATTAAACCAATCAATGTAAAAGTAAAATGCAAACATTTCTTTATTTTGTAGTTTACAGTTTCATAAATTGAGAATATATTCTTTTTAAATAAAAATTTTAGTAAATTTTGTTAAAATTGTTATGCCTATTATCATATATTAGAAAATAAGTAAAAGAAACTGGAATTTTAAAGGAAATCTACATAAATTTAAAAAATTGCAATATATATTAGAGAAAACCAGTAATTACTGGTTTTTAAACACTACTGATAACTTATCAGTAGCTTGATGAAGCACCTTAAACTGTACCATAAGCAACATACGGCTACATCACAATAACTGACTGTGATACAGTGTTTTGTATACTTCTCTCCTTTTTATATATATTATATTATGGTATATTTAGTTTTTTATAAATATTTTGTAATTTCTACTTGTTTATTTTGTAACAGTACTTTTATGTTATAATATACTGGCCAGCTTAGGCAATGTTTTATTTATCATCTTAGGTAACTCTGTTCAGTGGAGTGTGCATGCGTGAATCTTTATTTTTGTAGTCAAGGGAAAGGATTATTTATCATTGATAATTGGGATTAGGTCTTGTATCAGGAGTGAGATACTTCCAAGTGTATTTATTCAGTTTGTAAAATACTGATGATGGGTAGATACCTAAAAGCATTTTATTAAAAATACTTTTGATTCAAGAAATAAGCTCATCGTTATTTTATTTTGTATTATTCAAAGCAGGACTTAATTTATTTATATGTTTAAAATACTACTATGTAATAAGAAAAGCCATAATTATCAAAATTCTTTCCAAATAAAAAAGAGATTAAAAACAGAATAATTAAAAAGCTGTATACATTTGGCAGTAAAATAAGGATAATTTACTAAAATGTGCTTCACGGCAAGGTCATAGTTTCAAAGATCATAAATTAGTTGGTTTTCACCTATCAAGTGACAAATAAGGACATTTAAATGCATCCTAAATAGAGACGTCTGGAATATTTTAATCTCTCCTATTTCTTCAGTAGTTTGATTCCAAATACTAGAAAAATGATTGATAGCATGAAGTTGTGGAGTTTGCTACAAATCTGATCACTTCATGTTTGTTGTTAAAATTATCAAGAAAAATACATAATTTATTAAAAATAAACAGAAAGAGATTGGCATCATTTTGCAATTTCTATTTTGGCACAGATATTTCGTGGAATAATTTTTTTTGCTCAATAAATAACTTTTACCAATTTAAAAAATTTCTTAATAGACAAATTTATGATAATTTTTAAAAGACTGAAGATGAAGCTTAAGAAAAAACTCAAGCTTCAGTCATCTGTTTACTGGAAAAAAGTGAGCTTTAAGACTTACACTACCTGCTTATTTCTGATGATATACAAATATTCAAACAAAGCACTTTTTAACAGTAAAAACAAAAAACTTTTTATTTTTTTTTCAAAAATGTTTTCAGTTGTGATAGCAATGATCATCAGTCGATAGAACCAGATGAGAATTTAATTTTCAATTTCAATTTCAAAGATAACTTTGATTATTATAAATATTTTTTTAAATTATAAAAGTTCAAAAAATTATATTGTCTGATGTAATTGCTAATAATAAACAGTCAAACTATAATAATTTATGAATATTATATTATTTATTACTATTTCAAATCTTAAGAGTTTTTTATATTAAAGTCTATGTATAACTATCATTTTATATATATTTATAATGATTTATATCATTTTCTATATATTTATAATGATTTATATCATTTTCTATATATTTATTAAAATTGACATGACAAGAAGGTTATTGTCTGTTTTAGCTACTTAAGAATTGAAATTTGATCATCATAGAATATAAATCCTGTTAAAATTAGTTATGCTTTTCTATAATGAACAATACTAACAAAATCAAATTGTTTTGCATGTGTTTGAAACTAACAAGTAAATAGAGAAATCTCTATATTTAGAACAAAG
>WUQG02047074.1:0-29142 GCA_011317285.2 Androctonus mauritanicus
TTTCATCTCTTTTGAACCAATAGAACGCATTCTAGAGTCCTCTGAAGTGGGGAACTTATTTCTTGCTAACCCTGTACTGTGTGTATGTGTGTGTGTATAGACTGCCTGAAACTGTGTGTATGTGTAGACATATTCTGTCACTAACCCAATCCATAAAAGAAGCACAAATACAACGTGTGACAAGAAAATAAATACAAAAAAGACAAGCTGTAATCTTTTTATTATCTGCATGCGATAATACTATATTATTTTAAAGTTGAATGCCATACTTGTTAAAGCCTTCAGAAGCATTAAATCGAAAGATGAAGATATATTTTTGACATTGACACGGTTTGATACGTCAAGATTGATAGTGTTTGTACGACAGATCTTTGTTGCTTTACTTAAAAATAACTTCTGTTGCCATTTTGAAATATATATATATCTATCTATCGATATATATATATATATAACCATACTGAATGTAAATGAAAAATATTTCAGATATTTCACCAAAAGGAAATTGAATGTTTGTATAAGCTTATATCAAAAATAAGGAAAAAACTGAAAAAAAATCTTTTTTTATTGGTTACAGTAAAATAATATTTATTTTATATGTCCAAAATTGAATTTTTGATTATACAGAAATTATAAATTTAAATTAAGTAAGCCTTTATAAATATTTGATGACGATAATTTAAGAGGAGAAAATAGTGTGTGTGTGTGTGTGTGTGTGTGTGTGTGTGTGTGTGTGTGTGTGATCGGTCAACATCAAAATAAAACTGTCTACTTATTATGATTCGTATAATCGATAAATATGGATTGTCAGCACACGATAATTCATACGTCACTTCGATTTTCTGTAATGGTAATATCGAACACCCTCTAGTTTGAGATGTGTGTATGTGTGTGTGTCGTGTTACACACAAGAAATTCTGCTGTCGTAAATTTATTATTTGTTTTGTCTCTTTGTTATTTAATTGTTTCTTTACTGTTTTGTTAAGCGAATATATCTGTTTGTTTAGTTACGTGCTGTCGAATTTATACTTTCGAAAATTTCCTTCGGCAATTTTTGCTTTTTTTTATGCAATATTTAACTAGGAATGAATTAATTATTTTTATATAAAAAAAATTGCTGTCAACACTGGAAGGAATTATAAGACATCGTCAAAGATAAATCGATATGTTTATCAAAAACATAAAAATGTTTGAGTTCATCACACGCAAGAATTATGAATAACCGAATAATTTGCGCGAGTATTAATGAAATTTTTATAACTCTAAAATTAATTTTTCTTATCACTTTCACGTACGGTATCCAAGAAATAACCAAAAAAAAAGGAAAGTTAAAAATGATGGCTACTGGAAAAGACGTTAACAAAATGCAGATAACTCTGTTATGCACCTATTCATATTCATGTTAAACGTATATAACGTAGCTGTAACGATAAACAACAAAATATTTAAATAAAAAAAAAAAAAAATTCAAAGAAGGGAACTAAACTTTATCATTGCTCTTCAAAACTGTATTATTTCCTATATTTTTGAATTATTTTTACGCGAGCTGCATACTCGAAAAACACGTAAATTTTGTAAGAATATGGTGCTTTTAGTTTGACTTTATTGCTCTCAATTTGAAGTTTTGCATCTCGAATACCAGTCAGGAAGAGGAGAATTATATGTAGTTAAAAAAAAAGAAGAAGAAGAAAAAAGAAAGAAAAAAAGGAAAATATTCGCTGACGGCTAAAGTCCTTATGATAAATGGATAATATCTAAGGTAATTCTACAGATCATAGGTCGGTATGTAGAAAAATATGCCAATGTTGTCAGCAATAAAGGAAAAGAAAGGAATCTAGTTAGATGATAATATTTTGAGTGCACATAAATCCAACTTTTCTCTACTGTCGTACCGAACATGAACCGTTCCATTGGAAAATGCTAAAATTTTATTACGAATATAGATTTATTTTTTTATGTGTCAGTGACGTTTAAAAAACGCATTATTTTTTTTTTATAAATACATCTTATAAAAGGTAAAAAAAATTTTCAAACTCAATTTTACAGATTACTAAAAATATCTTGGATTGTAAAGTTAAAACAAAAGAGTACCTTTATCATTATTGCATGCTTTTATCTTTTTTTGTTGCAAGTTTTATTGCTCTCTTGTGGTTTTTCTCGTTCTTTTTTTTTTATGTTTAATCTATAAATATGTATACATATTTTTATTATTTAAAAATACAGAAAAATTACCGTAAAATAAATTTTTACGCTATTTCTCTCTTCATATAAGTATGGAATGTGCTACTATAATAATAATATCTGGTGATTACTGCTTATTTTTTCGTTAAGTATGGCAGTGAGTTGTATTCCCTCTAGAAAAATTACATTATTATTATTATTGCATTATGCTATTATAGTAAAAAAAAAAATTATCATCATCTTTTTATGTTTGTATGAAAATATTACTATGAATTTGTGTGCTGTTGTAATAAAAAGTGCACTTTTATATGCTTAAATTGAAGAATATACTTGCATATTGTGATAGAAAAAAATTTATTAGGTTTTTCTTTTATTTTTGTATCATGTTACCTCAGTAATAAAATTTATTATTATGATTTTACTTTATATTCTCGCAAGGAAACTCACGCTTATTTATTTATTTTTTTATATTCTTTCCGTAAGGTTATTCAAAAGAGTTCATAGTTAATATAGCACCGTATGCTACTATAATACCATTATTGCTTGTTGTGTTGTTGCAGTAACAAAATTTGAAATATTTTTTTTACTTTTGCAAACATATTTGCATCGTACGCTTATTTTTTATATTTTTTCTGTAAGTTTATTCAAAAGAGTTCATAGTTAACATAGCACCGCATGCTACTACAATAAGCTTACCATTATTGTTTGTTGTGCTGTTGCAGTAACAAAATTTGAAATATGTTTTACTTTTGCAAACATATTTGCATCACACGCTTATTTTTTATATTTTTTCTCTAAGTTTATTCAAAAGAGTTCATAGTTAACACAGCACCGCATGCTACTACAATAAGCTTACCATTATTGTTTGTTGTGCTGTTGCAGTAACAAAATTTGAAATATTTTTTACTTTTGCAAACATATTTGCATCACACGCTTATTTATTTATTTATTTATTATATTCTTTCCATAAGTTTATTCGAAAGAATTCATAATTAACATAGCATGGTATGCTACTACAACACCATTATTGCTTTTTATGCTGTTGCAGTAACGAAATTTGAAATATTTTTTACTTTTGCAAACATATTTGCATCACACGCTGATTTTTTATATTTTTTTCTATAAGTTTACTCAAAAGAGTTCATAGTTAACATAGCACCGCATGCTACTACAATACCATTATCGTTTGTTATGCTGTTGCAGTAACAAAATTTGAAATATATTTTTTTTTTTTACTTTTGAAAACATATTTGCATATCACTTTCGTTTAATTAGCATACTGTTTATCATGTACGTTTTGTTATTTTGACATGTTCATCTAAAGCACGCATAATTAATTATATATTACTGTAGTAACATTATTATTTTTTGTGCTGTTACAGTAAAAAAAAAATACGATTTTTTATTATCTATTTTTATTTTACTTTGTTATTTAGTATATCATATTACAAAAGATAATTCGTCGCAACATTCATCTTAAAATAGCAAAAAAAGAAAAATAAAATTACGCTGTGAGCTACTTTAGTATTAAATAACATTGACATTTTTAACATTTGTTAAAAGAAAAAAAATATATAAAAAAAAATAATTCTGGAAAATATTCGGCATTCAACAAAGTTTAATAATATTCTTAAAATTTATCGTCATATCTCTCTGTTTATTTTTATTTTCAAAACAGAAGAAAACATTTGACAATTCTCCTTCAATAAAACTGCGCTTGAAGCCATACTTAATGCTCTTTCTCTGCAATCTACAAAACAAGCAGGAGATATATGAAGGTGATTTTCTCGATAAGATGTCTCCACTTTCACATCACTTCTGACAAATAAGGCGAGAAGTATGCATAACGATAAATGACTACTATAAAAAATGAAAAGGAAAAAAAAAAGCTATGGTATCAAAAATTAGGCATATCCATCTGTCAGCATAATACGAAAATATAAAATAAGTAAAAATAATAATAATAAAAAAAGAAAAAGTATAGGAGTCAATGACCAGTCCCAAAGGCAATTTTATCAAAAAAGCCTTGTTTTCTAGCTAAGATAATAACAATATTTCTTGAAGGTGATACGAGTAGTTTGCTTTTAGTATTCGGAAATTAACTTCACTTGTTAGAGTCGTCAGTAATAGCCGGAATGGTTTGTGTCCGCATTAAATGCTAGAGATCACGTTATGGTTTGTGATAGGGATGTTCCCTGGGGGCTAGTTTCACCTGCCTACATTACAGATCTAGTGCCGGATTTATAGCTGCTCTCTAGTGAACTATTCTTAACACCTGATGAGGTGCACCTAGAATATGCAGACCAACCAGCTTCGATGCTGTTGTTCTATCTCTAGAGATAGCACAACTCTTAGCTTTACTCTATCGTATGATGTGTAGTGGAAGCATTAATCTGCTGTCAAATATTAACGTTCCCACTCCGAAAACGTTCCTATCATCTTCAATCTACCATCATTGCAAACGACAGGGGAACAGGTGTATACAGACACACTAAATTAATGTAATTGTCCAATTATTTTTACCTTTTATAAATTTTTTAAAATTATAAAAAAAAAATTAAATATAAATTTAGCAAAACTTTAGTTGAACTTTTCAGAATCTAAATGCAGATCCTTTTTTTTTTGTTATATCCTTTTAAAACTTAACAACTTATCCTGTTTCCGAAACTCGAACTAACATCATAAATACTTAACGAAGGAAGAATAGCATAGAAGAAAGGAAAAAAAAATCGAATCTGTTTTACTACCGAACTAACATAAAATAGCATCAAATATCAATTTAAAACAAACAAATCCATTAGTGTTAGTATAAAACAAAGCATTAAAAATAATAGCATCTCTTTAAAGAGCAATAAAAAGAAATAGTTTATAAAAATTTTTTCCTATAACCTACTACATTTTTATTCCATTATTCTTTATAGCTGGCTATTAATATATTAAAAATAGTTTTATGCGCATTAAAAAGTTTAGAAAATAATCTTTGCCTTTTTTTTTACTAATATAGTTGTATATTTATTAAATATTTCGCTTTTATCTTACTAAAATCTGGATATTCTTCTTCCTAATCCTTATGAATCAGCCGGAAACTGGATATTTTATAATGATAAGGATACTAAATTCTGGATATTCTTCTTCTTAAATCTTATGAATCAGCCGAAAACTAGATATTTTATAATGATCAGGATACTAAAATCTGGATATTCTTCTTCTTAAACCATATGAATCAGCCTGAAACTGGATATTTTATAATGATCAGGATACTAAAATCTGGATATTCTTCTTCCTAAATCTTATGAATCAGCTTAAAACTGGATATTTTACGATAAAGAAAAAAAAAGGAATAAAATTAAAAGAAAAACTTTTTATAGTTGCTGTTAATACGTTAAAATACTTTTATGAACATTAAAAGTTTATAAAATCTAATCTCGCTTTTTTTATGTAATATTTATTGAACACTTCGTTTTGACACTTTGAAATCTCTATATTCTTCTACCCACTCCTTATGAAAGTGGAGATTTTATAACAACAAAGAACTAAATTCTATAATCTACTATTTATATGTTAAAACAGTTTTATAGACATTAAAGTCTAGAAAATGAATCTGTGCTTTTTTTTTTACTTATTATGTTACTAATACAGTTGTATAGAACATTTGGCTTTGTCACTTTAAAATGTTGATACTTCTCTTCCTTATCCATATGAATCATCCTGAGATTGGATTTTTCATAAGGATAAGGAAGATGACAAGAAAATTAAATCTGAAAAGGTAAAAAGTTTTTATAGTTGCTATTAATACATTAAAATATTTTTATGCACATTAAAGGTATACAAAATATAAAATATGCTCTTTTGTTACTGATATGCAATGGTACCTCGACTTACGAACTTAATTCCTTCCTGTCCGCCATTCGTAACTGGAAAAGTTCGTATCTCGAAACCCAGTTTTCCATTATATCTTATGGGAAATCAATTAATCCGTTCCCAGATTTAGAAATTTTTGATATCTTTGGTTTTACATACTTTGTATGAAAATCAATTTTCTTGTGACTGGTTTTGTAGTTCGATTTTCGATTGTTGTCATCAGTTCCATCAGTTGCTTAGTTATAACTATTAATTATTATGTAGATCTTTAATATTATCAAGAATAAAAGGTCTTTATCACATTTTTAACAGTTATATATGTATATTTAAAAAAAAATTATTGAGATATTTTTATACGAAACCTATAGAAAATATTTTACAAATATAAATATCAAAAAACCATCACGGTTCATGTCTCGAGAATACGTTCGTATCTATAACCTGATGACAGCATCAGAAGTCAGTATTGAGTTTATGGGAGAGTATAGTAATTCTATAGTACTAAGATTACTATAGAATCCCATAGACTTAATACTGACTTCCGATACTTTCGTCAAGTAGAGGGCAAAATGGGATAAGAAAAACGTTCGTATGTTGAGCGGCTCGTAAGTCGAGATACCACTGTAATTAGTATTGTAGTTGTACAGATATATGTAAAATTACTATATTTATCTTCCTAGTCTTTATAACTCTGTAAAATTAGAGATTTAGATAAAAAAAAAAATGTTATTAAATATATTAAAATAATTTTTTATACTTATTAAAGTTTATAAACCATCTTGATTTCGTTTTTACTTTTTTTTTTATATTTTTAAAATATATATATATGTAAATTTATCGAATACCTTTCCTTGGTAGTGTTGAAATCTCAATAATTTTCTTCCTAATCCTTTATGAATCATCCCGAAATTGGATTTTTCATAAGAAAGAAGAGAGAAGGAAATGAAAAAGTTTACTGTTGATAGTTAATCTTATAAAATTAAATATTTTCGAACTGGCGAGAATAAATTCAAAAAGCACACATACAAATTTTAATTATATATATATATATACATGTATAAATGAAGTTAAAAATCGGGAATCATGCTCCAGTGCACGTAAACAAAATTCATAAGACTGTATCCGAAAACTGTTATATTTAGAAAGAACAATATAATCCGATATAAAAACTATTCTAAAATGTATCAGAAAATAGAGATTGATTGCAGAAAAATTTGCAAACAACCTGAAGAAGGTTCGGAGTACCAATATCTTAAAAGTAATAAGATGAACGAGTCGAAACAATATTGGATTTGAATACAAGATTACTTAAGAAAGAGGAATATTTTTAATAATAAAAAAAAAGTTATTCGATACAAACAATGATCAAATTATTATAACTATTTTTCTCTTTCTACAGTTGATAAAAAAAAAAAAAAAATTAAATCTGCAGTATAACAGATATGTTGGTTATATTTAAATCTTTAAACCATCAAATCGGATAAGTTATTTATAGAGCGTTATTCGAGGAGTTTTACCTTCTCTCTTTATGAATAATGCTCTTTTTAAACTTACTATTAAAAAGTATTTTTCTTTTATTTATATATATTTATATAGGATAGAGACAAACGGTAAGCTGGTTTCAAAGAGTTTCGGAGCAAATACTTGGTGATATATAAAGGATGTTCTATAATACAGTTGAGGAACATCTGTCAAATCACGATGGCGAATCTTTGTTTCCGGGATTTCGAAAAGATATTTGATAGAGTCTTGCCACTGGAGACTGCTTCAGATTCTATATAACTCGGGAATCGATAGAAATTATTCAATCAATAAATAATATTTTTTTTTTCCCTTCGTTCGAAGCGAGCAACCGAATACAAAATTGGTTATAGGTTCTGCTAGATGCATATAAATAGGTAGAAAACAGTTGTGCTCTATCTATCTATCTATCTATGTGATTGCGGTTTCGGATTTACAGCAATGTGCATCAAGAAAACGTTCGAAAATCGATAGGAGTATAATGGGGAATTTTGGTTCGAGTGCACAAAATAAGTAAATTTTGTCATTAAGTATATAACGTGCCAAGCGGATGGTGCGTAAAGATCAAAATCAATGTGTTGTTTAGAAACTGAAAACCGTTTCATCATCGTCGTAAAGAAAGAGGTGATAAATATAAATCGATATTATTAAGACATAAAATAATAAGAATTTTAAAGCGAATATCTGCTGGTGTTTCCAAATTTAGACACGAAGATAGCATTATCAATGATGAAGAATGCACTGCTCTTTAAAGATAATTTACTAGCAACATTAATCCTTTATAATTTTTAGAAAACCCAAAGGTTAACGAACTTTAGTGGAAAGTAAATCTCCTCGTTAAATATAATAGTGTAGTAAGGATTTATCCAAGAGATTGGTCGATATCTATCGTTTTTTTTTTCTTCTTCTTCTTCTTCTTCTTCTTCTTTTCCTACCTTCTCCTTCTTTGTACAAAAGATAAAATCGACCTCAAAAGCCAGACTTTCCTAGTCAAAGATTATAGATTCCCATTGAAAAGATTAAGTAGAATGGCGAGAACATTGTTAAATTTCTTAGATGATTCCTCCTTGTTAAATCCAACATATCTATTATCTGCCGCAATTAAAGATACTTCTCGCTCCATTGATTACAGCATTTGTCTTCTATTCTCAAAGGAGATCAAGCAGACTTAGACTCTGGTGTCACTGACATCGATCTTACCAGCATCTTGAACTTATTGAGAAAGCGGGATGAAAAAAAAAATGTTGTCACGAGATCTGTTTAAAATTACGATAAAAACTCGAAAAATCCTATTGCATTCTTTCACTTAATTTTTTTTTTATAATGATCTTTAAACGCGTATATTGATCCAAAATGTGTTAAATAATAATCGAGATCTTAATGGGGGTTCGAAGTCTATCAGATAGTTCGGACAACAATGATAAATGAAACTTTATCCCAACTTTATCTTTTGCCACATGTGACGTTCTTCTCTGTAAGCCAGTAAATGTATAGAAAATCTCTTGAACTGCACTTCTTAAGAGAAACAAATTGGTGCTATGATCCACCAAATAATGTGAAATCTAGCTAGTTCTATAGATAAATGCATTAATCAAAATTCTTAATGAAACAAAACTACAGTGGTTTCAACAGCAACTTTTCAATCTGCATATCTACCAGGAGGAAGATTTATGCGTGCATTAAAGAACATTTTAAAAGTTAAATTTCAAAAAAAAAAAAAAGGAATTATTTCTAAAAATTTAAATATGTTCTGGATGACGTTTTAATTATTGAACATTTACAACATAAATATTTTTGTTGCAAAAATGGCATAACTGAAGATGCACGGTTGGATTGACAAAGTACGTTTCGAAAATGTAAGCTATCAAGTAACGGCTATACGACTAAAATAATGTTTTCTGATTTGAATAGTTTTGTAACAGATGTTTACCCATCGTTTGTTAAATGCTGTCATATTTTAATGTTTTTTTTTTCTTATTATTATTATTTTTTCATTCTATAACTAACTACTTCGAAGTTGTTTTGAAGTAGTCCTGACAGTAATGACAAATAAACCTTTCTCGTGGGAGTGATCATCGATGTTTTATGATAACTTTTCTCCTTGGACGATTACCTTGGAAAAGGCGAAGTGACATCGCCACTAATGATACGTAGCTGAACCATCTGAAAAAGTAATTGTTACATATATTGCAGAAGTTGTTTACTGTCGTACTGATATTGTACCAGTATTTTGTTCTAGTAATTCCATTCGGTTTCGTATTCCAACACTTACAATTAAGTTTTATTCTATCGATAAAATGACGATTGTAAATTAGTGTTGTCGAATTAAAAATTACCAATGTCTTTGGAGTATTAGAAAGGATGTACTGTAACTTTGTTCCTTTTCATCCTTTGTATTCCATTCCTTTGTAATCCTCTGTAATATTCTGCTGGAGTATTACAAAGGATTTGCATTATTTGCGATACTCATAAAACATTAGTAATTTTCGTTACTTTTCATTCTTTGTAATACTCTAGGAGCTTTAACAATTTTCTTTGCTTTTTATACACTTTGCAATACTCTAGAAGCATTGACAAGTTCTGTTATTTTTCATTCTTTATACTTCTAGAAGTGCTAGCAAGATTTTACTTATCTTTCTTTGTAATACCCCACAAGCATTGACAATTTTCTTTATTTTTCATTCTTTGTAATACTCTAGAAGTGTTAACATTTTTTTTACTTATCTTTCTTTGTAATACTCCAAAAGCATTGACAATTGTGTTAGTTTCCATCCTTTATAATACTCTAGAAGCATTGACAAGTTCTGTTACTTTTCATTCTTTATACTTCTAGAAGCTTTAGCAAGATTTCACTTGTCTTTCTTTGTAATATTCCAGAAGCATTGACAATTTTGTTAGTTTTCGTCCTTTGTAATACTCTAGAAGCATTGACAAGTTCTGTTACTTTTCATTCTTTATACTTCTAGAAGTGCTAGCAAGATTTTACTTATCTTTCTTTGTAATACTCCAGAAGCATTGACAATTTTGTTAGTTTTCGTCCTTTGTAATACTCTAAAAGCATTGACAAGTTCTGTTACTTTCCATTCTTTATACTTCCAGAAGCGTTAGCAAGATTTTACTTATCTCTCTTTGTAATACTCCAAAAGCATTGACAATTTTCGATTCAACAATGCTTATTTTATATTATCAATTTAACAAACGAAGAAAAATCGCTATCAAAGAATATCCAATTATTTGTTTGCACAAAATAATATTCACCACGATCAATGTTAGCAAATTGATATTTACTCGTTTGCGATAACCGCAATCGCTGATTGCAAGTAAAATGTATGCGTTAAAATGGCTGCATTATTTTTACAACTAGAGTAAAAATCAATAGAAACTCGTTCCGATGTTAACTAATATTAAAGAGTGTCGTTAAATTAGTTTTCCTCTCTTTATTTTTTTTTTTTTTTCCTTCTTTATGTAGTCGTTAAAAGTTATTTTGTACTTTTACTGTTTTTATTTTATCATCTTTTCAGCCCGACTTTCTTTGTGTACTTGTTTAAAATTTAAATACTCGCTTTGTACTACGTAGAGATATTTTTTACGATGAAGATTTCGGAATGTATTCAAAACCATAACAATATTTTTGAGAAAATAAAAAATAACGTTTATTTCAGGAATGATTTAGAATTTATCTTCATTTTCAACTAGATCACGAGTTATACGTTTTAAAAACACGTATCAGTTTTTTTTGTAGAAAATATAAACAATATCTTTTTTCCTTCTTCTTATTCTTCTTTTTTTAAGCTGTTTTCTGTTCAATATATACGTATATGTGGAAAAAAAAGAAAATATATGAAAGATATATAAATTTACAAAGTTCCGAAAGTCATTCCCTACATTTTCCATTATCATGAGATCATTGCATCTTGTCAATATCAGAAACATCCTTATTATTATTATTATTTTTTGTTCCTCTTTGCTTTAAAAGCATAAAAAAAAATTCTAATACAAGTATCTTTTTGTATATCGGTTTATAAAAAGTTCCTTTTTTTCGGTTGTAAAGTAAGGACTGTTGTAATGATGTCGCACATTTGTTAGAACTGGGCATAAACAGATGCGATAGAATGCGTAAGGAGGAAAAAAAAAAGAAAAGTTCTATATATGGCAGCTTGCTCGCAATCATTCACCACGGGTGCTGTAATGATGTACACTATATCAGTTAGATGGCCATTCATCGCTGCAGGAGGCATTTCTGAAGGGGAAGAATAACACAGATTTTTATCCTGTCAGTTTTTGTTAACGAGTCCTTCTTCCCTCCTTTCTTACAGTCACAGCTGGCGACATGGAAGAAGCGATTTTACCTGTAACATGCCAACAGTCATTTGCAGCTAAATGTGCATTAGATGATATTTCAATCAAGTAATATCTATACCAAGCACAACCATGAATTTTTCTTTAAGCATCTTCCACTTTAGCTGACTAAAAAAAAAACTGCTGGAAGCCTTTTTACTTCTTGCCATTTATAGAGTACTTTCTTCATGAAGTAATCCTTGACGGATAAAGAGCTGCAAAAACAAAAGATCTCCAAAGTTAAGCTCATGTAATATGTATTGAATTGCTACGGATCAAAAGCCATAAATCACTTTACCAAATCTGTAAAATTTTCATAAGGAATATTAAAATTTAACGCATATATATATATATTTTTGCGTTCTATTTATGGTAAGAGAAGCGATTAAATTTCACAATGGAATTTTTTTTTTTTAGATAGAACTCTTTTTTTATTTTAGATCTTTCAGTCTTTTGTAGCTATTGTGAAATGTCCAGTTGAGGAAGAACCTTGTTTACGAACTGATCCGTTCAGAATAGAAAAGTCACCCTCGGCGGATATTGGAATTTTATGAAGAGGAAAGGACGATTTTCCCCAGAGAGCACTTCTTGTCCTCTTTATCTTATCGGAAGGCCGTACACGTCGCCTTTACTGTACAAACTGAATTAGTCTTATGATGCGATGGAAAAATTATAGAGTTTTCAATCGACCATCTATGTTTGCGCCTGAATAAAAACAGACCGTGTTTTTTTTCGATTCGACGGTCAACTTGTAGTGATGGAGAGAAAAAAACAAGAAAATGTAGACTCTAACGTCATTCCTGTGACCATAATCTGCAACGAATGTCTTAAGATTTAGATGGTAGAAGAAAGACGGCCTGTTTTATATATCGTGGACAGTACAAACATGGCAAGCTGTGTCAATATACACAGGTCGACAAACATACTTTTTCTTCTTGGTGTCAGAAAGAGATCAGCAAAGCATCACCAACTTCATATCAAAAATTTTCTCTGCCAACTCTATCTTACTGTTGTAGTAATGTACACACCTGGAGTACATACCCGGAGGTGTAGATTTTAAGTAAACTTTCTCTTTGCAAATTTCTGTCTACATGACGGGGGATGTAGTTTTGATATCTGCATATTACTACTGTTATACACTCTCTTTCGTTTAATAACATCAGGATGAAGGAAAACATTTTTTCTCCCCTTGCTTAAAGAATAATAATAAAAAAATATCAGATGATACTTAAATCTTATTGATTTTTCGATGATTAAAAGTGCAATTTTTGTAAATGTTATTTTTTCGCATTAAGTGAATTTTCTAACAATAGAAAGTTAGTTCGTGTAATATAATACACTGTGCTTCTGTTGTTAATAGCAAATATTCTTGTATGATGTAATACGATATCCATAGCAAAGGACTTCGATTCTAATAGTAACTTTTATTATTACCAGAAACAATTTTCTCTGAGAATCAAATTACTTGTGATGAGTCGCCTGAGTAAAGTTTCAGAGAATGGTATCACTGTTTCGTGAATATTGTATATACGTAACAAGATTTCTAAACAAAATTGATTCTAAAACGAAATTTTCCTTTATTCAAAAATTGTTTTAGTTTATGGAACTCTTATTATACTCTAGCCATTTTTGTAAATCCCAATATGATGTATATACCATTTGAAAGTTGTTAAATCTGCCGTATCACTTTAAGGACGCCATTATGGACATGTAATGTATAATATATATTTATACATATATATATATCCATACATGATATATAACTGTACGTCTTACACCGAATATATCTCGATCGAAATGAAGCCAACAAGAAAAGTAATTTATAAAATATCTGATTTTTATTTTTTTTTATTTATTTTTAGTTTGTATTGATTTTACTCTGCATTCTTTACAGATTTATTTGATTCTATTTTTAATGTTTAACCTACTTTCTGAAGGAAAGGGTGGTTTAAAAAGGTGTACGTTACACGAAAATTCGTAAAACGAATACTCAATTCTCATTTATTGCAATGTAAAAATTTTTGACTGGTTCTTGCGTTACAGTAAGTTACCGGAATTTTATCTATTGTTGTTAAAATATTCCAAAAATGTTAAAATAAATGTATATAGCCATATTGTCTCGCTGAACGTTTGTTTCCCATTAATAAATTTTGAAATGGTTAGTAAATTTTTATAAAATTCTATAGACGTTCTACCATTATATATGACTTCAACAACGTATCTTTTAACTCTGCAGCTGCAACTATTTAAAAATGGAGATTATTTATATTTTAGAGATACTATCTCAATGTATTTCGAACTAATTAATGAATTTTTATGAAACTTTGCACGATGATCTAGCTCTAGAAGTGATCAATCAATTAATTTTGTAGTTTTATCGCCTTAAAAATGTGTTAACATTCAAACTTCTGTTGTGCCTCTCTAATAACTTTTGAACTATTTTATTGAATTTTATAAAATTAAACTTGGTAGTCATTAAAGTCTATCTAGAAATGAGATCAATTATTCTTGTAGCTTCATCCATTTAAAAATGACCAAAATTCAGCTTTTCATGGTGGGTTTTTACTGATAGAGGTTAATCAAATCTCTTAGTTTTTAGCTCAAATTGATGACATATTTTAATTGCACAGCTGTAATCACTTCTGCATTTTCTGAGATAGGCGACTATTTTGTTTCCAGAATTGTTTGTTTGTTTTTCTTTTTTTCTTTTTATAGACAGGCCTATATAAAATATATCAGTAACGTTGCTTCAAATACATATCTTAGTCGAAATTATTCGTGTAATTTATTGTAAATATATTATGCAAACAGTTCTAAAATGCAGCTTAATGCTCTTTGCAATTATTAATGGTTTGCGGTTTCTATAATGGTACCTATGGAGCAGTATTGTATAATTGTATAAACGTATACAAACTATTCTCCAAGCTGCTCCTTAATGGTCTGTGATTTTTATAATGGCGCCAAAGGAGCAGTATCGCATGTTACCAGCGGAAAATTTTTTCACATTATTTTAAAAATAATTCACTGCCGTTCCCTAATAATCTAAAATTTTTATATAGGTATCAGAGGAGCATTATTTTTGAATAATCTTCATAATGCCGGCGAACTGATCTACAATGCTACTTCTTAACGGCCTTTACCATTATTAATGATCTGTGATTTTTTTTTATAGTTGTGCCAAAAGTGGTTTTAGTCATTTATATATCTAAATATGACACATTTTTACGTAAATAACGATACCGCTACTCAGCTGACTTGCTCTTCTCTTACCAGAAGAAGAAAAATTCTTTCATGTACGCATATACATATATAAATATATAGAGCCGTCCATTACAAATATTTACCATTATTATCAACGTGATGCTGCTATGAAGTCGACGGTAATTGTCACTGTAGTAGCACAGATAGAAAAGGGGGAGTCGAAACGGGAGGTTAATTCAAACAAGTGAACCGTGAACAACCGATCGCAAGAGTTAATTACATAAAATGCATTTTTGAGTGAGATTCTGTTATGAACTCCGATCTTGTTTGTTCCACGACACCAGACACATATTTCATCAAGAGCTGCATGTTTATGACGTGGTGACGTATGGAAATATTTTTGCTAACTCATGCCGATTTCTAAACAAAATAAGCGTATATTAATTTTAAAATTCTTCAGACAATATTAAATTAAGTTTAAGAGGTTTTCCTTCAGCAATATTATTATTATTATTATTCATCAATAAGGCGTTAAAGAATACACATTGCAGAGGTAAAATCATAAAAGGTGAAAACAGATTTATAGATGAGAGAGTTCTGGTACTCAAGAGAAGATTTATGCATGGTGTATATCGACTAACGTGTCAGAACCCAACACACTACTTTATCTCGTAAAGCTTACTGGAGTGCTCCAAACACTGTTATCCATACGATGTTTTAAGTGCTTCAGCAACACAAGACGAGTACGATATCATCTTCGGATGCCCGAATTTAACTTAAAATACGACACTTTACTTAGAACGAGATGTAAGACGTAAGGTTCTTATCGGGTATTTAGCAATTTACTAGCTATTTGACCCAATTATATTTATCCTAGAGTGTCAAAGGGTACTCAAGAGGTGAGCTGATAGGATATATCACGATTTAATAGCACCTCTGAGACGTACACAAATTTCCGTTGCATCAGCAGTAGCTGGAAGGAAGAAGTCAGGCGAAAAGAAAAAAAAAAGAGAAAAAATACACGAAAGGCAAAAATAATTGAGGGAAGGTAAATGCAAATATTATTTATATTTAATGAAGTTTCGGGGATTCCTTATTTTTTTCTTTTGATATCAATTTATCTATAGCTAGATCAACCTTTATCATTGTGGATATATTTAAAAAATTATGCTAATTAGTCATTTTTAACCCGTTAAAAGTAATTTGACGAAATTTAGTGATGTTAAATGAAGTGCTAAAATTTGATGTTAGCTTTTTTTTTTTTTTTTTTTTTTTTAATTTTAGAAATCGCTGATCGAAATTTATTACTAATTTTTGAGAAGTAAATTTTTCTAAAAATAATTATAGCATAAAAAAAAAACTGCGAAACTGTTCGTGTTTCTTGCAAAATTTTTTTTATAAAATGTTTTCGTTCAAAACTGTTTATATATATATATATATATTTATTAGATATTTTTAGCATCTTTTTTTAATTTTTAAACAAGATATTTGATACAAAATTTATATTCCTTTTTTTTTTATTGTCATTAAATTTGTTTCGATCAAAGTTTGATTAATATTTTTTTTTTTTTACTTAAACTGTTTTCTAAACCTACAAGTTTATTTATTTTTGTTTTTAAGAAGAAAAATATCGATCGTTATCAACTTTGATGATTTCTTTTTTTTTATATATATTATTTTCTTTGTTTTTTTTATTACTAGATAAGTTTTGACGCATTTATTATCCATAAGGAATCTATAAAAATCCAGAAAAAGATCTTCTTTAACTGAAACCAATAACTGCCATACAGCCTGCAATTATTTGCAAAGTAGATCAATTGGAATTTGTTCTCACATCCTCTTTTTTTTTTTTTTTATGGAAGTAAATCAATTTATTTATGGCGGATTTACTTCTTATGATTTAAAATTTCTTTTCTTTCTTTTTTTAAATAAAGAACAAAATCGAAAATTTTACATTCTTTCGAATTTTTTTTTTGTTTTTTTTTGGTGGTGTTACGTAAAAAGATAATTGTGTTTTGGTTATCAAAACAGCGAAAGTATTCTTTGGAAACTAACTAGTTTTGTTAATGAGAATTGCCAAGAACCATTATGAGGAAAAAAATAATAATAATAAAAAAACTCTCTTAAAATAGAAGAGAGAGAGAGAGAGATCTATACAAAATTTATTTTCTCTTGCTTGAATTCTGATAATGTGACTCCACGATACCATTCCATAATATAATATACATAGGGTGGAGCGAAAGTTAGATAAGATATCGTAATTGTTTTTCGTGATGATGCTGAAGTTATCAGGAAGTTTCGCATGTTAACATAGTTATTAGACAGAACAGTAAAAATTTTTAAAGCACTTTTCGCTATTACATCCTCGTCGTAACTGTATATTGAACATAAAGAGAATATAAGAGAATTGTAAGAGCAAGAAGCCATAAAATATTCGGATATAATGCAAATAATTTAGGTTATCAATAACGTTTATTGCTTGAATAGTTATACTCGCAACTTGCCTTCTTTATAAGCATCAAGATCAGTGGCTATCAGAGAGGCAGACAAGAGGCGCGGCTGCTCTGGGTCTCACGATTTTAGGGGCCTCAGTTTATAACTCAATATGTTAGAAAACATATATATTTTTATACTGTTCGATCTTCAATGTTTGTCAAAATTCTCTATCAATGTTTTTGCTTTTCTTGTACACTTGTATATTTGTCAATTTTGTCTTTTGTTTTTTTTTGAAGGTCCTCAAAAATATTAGATTTCCCCAGGTCTTGCATTTTCTCTGAAAGTCCCTGATCAAGATTATGGAAATTTTTCTGACAACTTAACGCATGATCGAATATGTATCCAGAGCATTTCACATTTTTTTTTTAAATCGTAAATGAAGATCACTTAAAGGGAGAAAACAATTAAGTAATGAGTATTTGTTTATCCCTTAAAATATAATAAGCATAAAAAATTACTGCTTATAAATCAGGAGAAGACGATATTTTTGATTCATCAGTTTTATTCGAAGAATAAATTTTAGGATAATAAAAATCTGTCCCTCTTGCAGAGCCATTAAAACATTTTGGTATCTTCAATAGATAATGAGCGTATTCCGCAAAGATATTTCTCAATTTACGAGGGGAAGTATGTAAATTCTCGCATTTCTCAATTTACGAGGGGAATTATGTAAATTCTCTCATTTCTCTTGTATATTAGTAGCATCATAAGTACCTTGTTGACAGAGAAAGCAAGTACAGTACTTTGTTTACATATTGTATTCACATGCAAGTGCTAAGAGAAATCTTCTATTATATTGGGCAAATCAATATTTCATTCAAATCTGTAACTAGTTGTCTTCAGTTATATATATATGTATAAATCCAAATTATATTGACGGGAGCTTTCATCTGATTCCCAACAGCCATCTATAAAGTTGAACAACTATCGAAGGCGAAAAAATGTAAGAATAATGCAATGAAAGATTTTTGAGACAAACATAATTAATAATTAAAATCTGTACTCGAAATTGTGTAATTATCTGTAACTATATAGATAATTAGTTCAGTATAACTTTAATTATCGTTATTCTCGAATATGAAACAATAATTAAATTCCTGTATTGATTTAAGTGCTTTGTTTATGTTGTTAAGTATCAAACTGTTTATTTATTATTAGATTTATCTAGCTTCTATTGATAATTTATGTGCAATATTTTTTCAATTTTTGCACTTTTGGAATTTTTGAAATGGTATAAAAATAAAATTAGATGCATCGTGTTTACTGACGATGGCTTTCATCTTAAACGGAATTAATAAGATAAATATAATATCTATTTTGATGATTTTTTATAATATAATTTTATATTGATTTATTTATCTATTTTGGTATTTATTTTATTTATCTATTTTGGTATTTATTTTGGTATTTGTCTATTTTATTTATCTATTTTGGTATTTCTATATTTTATTTATCTGTTTTAGTATTTCTCTATTTTGTTTATCTATTTTGGTATTTTTTTGTATTTATTTTGGTATTTTTCTATTTTATTTATCTATTTTGGTATTTATCTATTTTGTTTATCTATTTTGGTATTTTTTGATATTTATTTTGGTATTTTTCTATTTTATTTATCTATTTTGGTATTTTTCTATTTTGTTTATCTATTTTGGTATTTTTTGATATTTATTTTGGTATTTTTCTCTTTTATTTATATATTTTGGTTTTTATTTTGGTATTTTTCTATTTTATTTATCTATTTTAGTATTTCTCTATTTTGTTTATCTATTTTGGTATTTATTTTGGTATTTTTCTATTTTATTTATCTATTTTGGTTTTTATATTGATATTTATCTATTTTGTTTATCTATTTTGGTATTTTTGGTATTTATTTTGCTATTTATCTATTTTGGTATTTCTCTATTTTGTTTATCTATTTTGGTATTTTTTGATATTTATTTTGGTATTTCTCTATTTTGTTTATATATTTTGGTTTTTATTTTGGTATTTCTCTATTTAGTTTATCTATTTTGGTATTTATTTTGATATTTATCTATTTTGACATTTATCTATTTAAAATTAAAATTTGCTAAAATCTTTTTGATATTTTATAATATTTTAATTAAAAAAAATTAATGTAATTTTTCTGCTCATTTTTACATTTTCATTGTTAGTGTTTAAATCTAAGAACTCTTTACTAAAATTCTTAGATTTCTACGCTAATAATGGAATAATTTTCAATATTCTACACTAATAATGGGTTCATTTTCAATATTAAAAAATAATAAATATTCAGTTAATTATTACAACTATTTTAGAGCATTAAATTTGCATATTTCATAATTAATTCTAGCCATTTTTTACAGTATTTTATCTTGCATCTTTCCTGTATGAACTTGCAGTTTTTATCATTAAAAATTATAATTAGTTTATATGTTGAATTAGCATGACATCAGTAACTAATAACATTTCTTCAGTATTAAATATAATTGTGTTTCTAATAATATATTTAACATAATTCCATTAATATATGCTGAATTGTTCAGTATTAAAATTAGCATATGTAGTACCGAATCTTACACTTATGTTACTCACGAACTTTAAGAATTGTTTTTCTTCATTTTTTATGTTTTTTTTTTCCTTTGGATATTTGTATTTGTATAGGGGAATGCTTTTGTTTATAAGCTTGGGTAAATATAAGGGTAAATAAATAATATTTTATAATAAATGTGACCCACTTTCAGTAAAACAGTATTTTTCTACTTCACTATCAAAACTTATACCTTTTAAGTACTAAATTTAATGCATTTCCAAAAGTGAATCTTACATTCCAGTACTAAATCTTAGTACATTTCTAGTAAAAAATCTTATTCTTCTTCTATATTAAATTTAGCACATTTTTGATAACAAAGCTTGTGTTCTTCTACATTAAATCTAGCACATTTCTACTAAAAATTTTATTCTTCTTCTGTATTAACTCTAGCACATTATTAGTAACAAAGCTTGTGTTGTTCTATATTAAATCTAGCACATTTCTAGTAACAAATTTTGTGTTCTTCTACATTATATCTAGCACATTTCTATCAAAAATTTTATGGTTCTTCTACATTAAATCTAGCACATTTCTACTAAAAATTCTATGCTTCTTCTACATTGAATCTAGCACATTTCTATCAAAAATTTTATGGTTCTTCTACATTGAATCTAGCACATTTCTACTAAAAATTTTATGCTTCTTCTACATTAAATCTAGCACATTTCCATTAATGAATTGAATATTTTTTATCCTTAAATATAGCATCTATTTATTATTTAAAAAATAATTATTATAGAATTTTCGTGAAGAACTTCCCAAAGAGCTTAGTAATATTTATCCTTTCAAAAATTGAACTTTCGTGTGGTCAATAATTAAATCAAGCAAAAACAGCAATCCATTTAATGTTGTTGTTTCACTGTTAGAAGTCAGATGAGAAAATATTGGATTAATATTTTAAAACTGTATATAAATAATTTTTAAAACGATATAATACTTTCGAGATTTTCGTTTTTTATTTAATGTTTTTCTTTTAAGCTCTGTATCACAATATTCTCTAAAGTCCTTTCAAAAGAGTAAATCTTTGACCCGATATATATATATAATATCTTTTATCCAATCGAAAAATAAAGAAACAGCAATCCAAAACCGTCATACTGTGACTTTGACATTTCTTTAGAAGTAATCATGTGCTTGATAAATGACGTCACTCGACTCCAATCCGTATTGAGTTTATATTACTTTGCAAAGAAACTCTTCTGGTACAATTTCCAAGAACTAAGCAAAAAACTCAAAAAAAAAAAAATCCCTTATCTATTCAGAAAGAGTACAATTGAACAAGAAACGTGACGAACTCAACATGACATCGTTTCGTTCCGAAAAGAACTTTTGTCCACTCTTCGATGACGTCACACGCAGTTGTTTACTTCCTTTCCGGAAGCTCCGGACGAGACAGAGGAGGGGAATAGAAGGAAGGAAAAAAAAAGGAACAGCGAAAGAAGGTGAAGAAAATCTTATTCCGTTTCGCATTGTTCGCTAAACAGGAAAGTTGGATACGCAGAAAGCAAAGATAGACAAATAAAATGAAGATAGATATCTATATGAGTTGTCTTATTGCTCCTGATGTTAGCATTTCATCCATATAGGCTCCAATACTAGATTCTCAAGCGTGTCAATATAAACGAATAACTGGAAGCAGGAATGCAGGAAAGAATGGATGTGACATCAGGAACCAATATAAGGCTTTTATATATAAAATGGATGACTGTATGACACGTCAGCTTGAAGTAAACATAGAATGAAGTACATATGATATAGATTTATTAGTTCTAAACCGATGTTCCCCCAAATGGAAGTTATGAAATCTTATTTGGCTGGATTCTTCTACTATCTTGATCCTAGTTCAATATATATATATATAATATCACTAACCTTTCTAGTGATTTCTTTCTCTATCGTCTAACTTTTCTTTGATTAAAAGTCTTTGAAAGTTTTATTTTTATTTACCGAAAACGTTGTTTATACACAGGTAATGATATTTTTTTTTTATTCGTTTATTTATGCATCGACTTTGATTGAGTGTTAAACTTCTTTACTCTTCTTTCTCGTTTTTTAACAGAGTAGATAGATTTCTTCTTCTTCTTCTTCTTTTTCTCTTCTCTTACTCGTATTTTTTTTCAGATTTACCGCTTTAAAATATTTTTGAAAAGCTGCAAAATATATATCAGATGCTAAGTTTCCGTCTAAAGGAGCGATAGATCGCCAGCTATATAAATCCGTTTAAAATGCAATTTTAGAAGAATGCAAACAAGTAAAAATATATAATTTTTTTCGTGTGTTTAAATTATAACAAAAAGAAAAGATATGGAGAAGTTAGAAACTTGATTAAAATTACTTTTGAGAAAGAAAAAAAAAGGAATAAAAATACGAAAATTTTATTGGTTGTGTTGAGACAAAGAAAATAAATCGTAACCTGAAAGTAAACCTTTTATCTTATCAAACAGCCGTTTTACGATTTGGAAAATCCTTTTCTCTAAATTCTTTCAAATACTTTAAAGATTGTCGAAAGTTACAGTACATAAACTGTCCACTTGTAATAGACCCTTGGGTTCTATTTTGTTAGCAATGAACTATACTCAATTACTAAACGGAATTTTACTAATAACGTTAGGTTATCTAGAAGATGAAAACATCTCTGAAAGAAAAAAATGCTTTTTTCCCCCTTAACACGTGTTGTTGTTGTTGTTGTTGTTGTTTCCTTATATTTTTTTATTTTTATTCCCTCCACAATTATTTAATTATAAAGTGCAAATTATCGATTTTGCTTTACTTATAATTTAATGTTATTATTTAGCCGCACACTTTATTTGTATATATTAAATTTCTTATTCGATTTTTCTTTTCACCAGTATACGAAAAGCGTGAAAGATTAATTTCAGGAAAGTGAACATATGTGTGTGATGAATAGAAAAAAAAAATTCTATGAATGCTTTATTGTAAGAATATTTTTTGCTAGCGCAAGTGCTTATAAAAGGAAACAGAGAGATGCCTCAGGAAACAGAGTAGAGTAAAAGAAAATTTGCATTTCTCTCTTAGTTTCTCTAACAATATTTGTGTTAATTAACATTGCAGTAATAGTTAAAGTAATTCTACTTATGAAGGTTTAATGCTCAAATGCCATTTTACAAAGGGTTATATTATGTATATCACATACATGGTCACTTCATTAAAGATTACGCAAACTTATACAGCTCATTTTCATTAATATATATATATATACTGTAGCCTTTGTTTGGTTAACAAAGAGATCATATCCAGATTTTAAACTGTCAAGTTTCACTCGCCTGTGATATTTTGTACGTATTTGGACCACGACATCAAGTAAAAAATTTTATAAGATAACTCGGAGGAAGACAAGAGTGGGGAAGACGAGAGTTTTGTGATATTTCGTCGATTAAAGTGGATATAATACGGAATATTCACAACAGCAGCCTTCACACTGGATGCCTTCACGCTAGAATACAGGAAGTCCTGCCATTTGTTGGCGTGTGAACGAAATATCACAAAACTCTCATCTTCCCCCCACTCTTGTCTTCCCCCGAGTTACCTTACCTTTAGTGCAAACGTAGCCGAGCATGTTTTGTTTTTCAGTACAAAATAATTATTAATCATGTTGCAATTTATAGAAGAGTTTTATTGTTCCTGTTAAATTAACAGAATAAACAGAATTATGTTTTTAATTCTCAAAAATCTGTTGTTGCTATTGTTGTTGTTGTTTTTTTTTTTAACCGGAGCAAGTAGAGCATAATTGAATATATTTTTTTTTTTATTATTTTTCTTCTTATTGAAATTAAGTTTTCACAATTGCACAAATTGTTTCGCGAACAACTTTCGTGTTATCTTGTAATAAGAGTTTCCTAATTAATTATCCGATGCCGATGGCCGTTTACGATTAATTAATTAAGAGGAAACGAATTGAATGACGACTATCTTAAGAGAAATCAAAACTATTTTTCGGGAATTATGCGAAGAGCAGAAACATTTAATTTTATTAAATTTCTCTCATTTATCGCTTTTTTTTTTTTTTTTTCTCCTTCCTCTTTTTAATGGGAGTTTCTACACTTTTAAAAATAAGACGTAAACAAGATTGTAGCATTAGCGAGTTTTCCTTTTTAATGGAAACACAAACGTTAGTTGATAACAAAGTAGAGTATAGGGTCCAAAATTAAATTGGGGTCTGAATGTTGTTGTAATTAATGTCGACGGTTGAAGAGAGAACATGTCACGATAGAAAAACATGAAGAGTAATTGAGAAGTTTTCTTTTCTTATTTCTTTTTCTCCATTGAAATCTATCTGTCATTTATCACGCACCACCGTCTTGACACAGAACACCATTATTCGTGATGGATGAGATATCTGCTCTGTGAGGTACAATGTCTACAGCTCAACACTGCTTATTTACGTGCTTACATATCCTAACCAAAGGAAAAGTTCTCTTCTGGATGGCGGTTTGATGATCGCTGCAAACTGTGAACTATCTTTATTCATATACGAACGTGAGAATATTTTTTTTTTTTCACGTATGTGTATTGAAATGCAAAAGCCATTCCGAGTTACGCGCAAGAAATGTACACTCAACTAAAATATTGAAAGAGGGAATAAAAAAGCAAGAAGAGCGTACTGAGAAAAGAACTATTAATGATTTTTTCATTCACTATTCCGAGTTTAGGTTCTTCAGAACTCTGTGGTATGTCGAGATTCGGAAAATGTAGATTTTTTTTTATCCATTCTTTATTTATTTATGTCACTCCGTCAATACGATCAAAGTTTTAGTTATCAGCATCAAAAATGCAACTAACTTGAAAGTTATTTTTATTTTTATTTATTTTTTGACTTTGTTTACTGTCAATTAATAATAAAGAATATATATATAAACTGCAAAATTATAAAGATATTTTTAATATAAATAAATTTAATCAGTAGTTTATATCTAAAACTAATTATTTTAGAAAAGTTAATCGCGATACGCGAAAATTTTCTTTTACTGGCTAAAATTCATTATCATTAAGATTTCTAATTAGTTAACAAATACAAAAATGATTAAGGTGATTAAATTTCAATGTATCGATTTTCAATTAATTTTTAAATATTTTTACGTATAAAGTAATGCGGACACTCGAAAACTTTTAATATTATTAAAATTTATCGGTCCAAACTTGTAGAAGATATACTTAAAAATCGATAATAAAAATGATTTTAAGAAACAAACAAGTTTAGTAATTTCTCGTTATCGTGTTTTTTTTTTTCTTTTTATATAAAGTATAATTAAAGCTCTGAAGTTGTTTAACTCTCAATAATTAAGTTGCAGATGATAGTAGAGTTAAAATATATAAAGGTGGTGGATAAGCATCACGCGTGACGTTCGCTCCTTCATTTTCGTTTTTAATATTATCGGTTATGCTCATAAAACGTGTTAAGCTTTCTTAATATACACGCGTACGTTCCTGACAACGTCCGTAAGTCGAATTTATATATAAGTTATTACGTAAGTATGATAACAAACATAATTATATGATGCCATGTATGTATGGCCTATATATATATAATGCGGAGGATTCGTCATAACTATCATTATAGATGCAGATGTCTAATTTACATGGCACTATGATAATTTTCATAACGTGCGATAACTATTATCGAACGTTAACAATGTTATCGAAAGCGAAAACTATCGTTACATCAAATAGTATGATAACTATTGTTGCGATACTATTATATGCTCATAAAACGTGATCTTTAAGCTTTCTTAGCATACATGCTTACGTTCGTAAGTCGAATTTACGTAAAAGTTATTACATAAGTATGATAATAAACATAATTACACGATGCCATGTATGTATAGCTTGCATATAATGCGGAAAATTCGTCGTAACTATCGTTATAGATGCATATGTCTAATTTACATCGCATTATGATAGTTTTCGCAACATGCGATAACTATTATCGAACGTTAGCAATGCTATCGAAAGCGAAAAGTATCGTTACATCAAATAGTATGATAACTATTGTTGCGATACAATTTAATGCTCATAAAACGCTTAGCATACATGCTTACGTTCGTAAGTCGAATTTATGTACAAGTTATTACATAAGTATGATAATAAACATAATTATACGATGCTACGTATGTATAGCTTGCATATAATGCGGAAGATTCATCATAATTATCATTATAGATGCACATATGTAATTTACATCGCACTATGATGATTTTCACAACATGCGAAAACTTATTATCGAACGTTAGCAATGTTATCGAAAGCGAAAACTATCGTTACATCAAATAGTATGATAACTATTGTTGCGATACTATTTTATGTTCATAAAACGCTTAGCATACATGCTTACGTTCGTAAGTCGAATTTATGTATAGTCCAAGTTATTATCCTATGTATGCTATAGTCCTATGTATGCACGGCCTATATATATAATACGGAAGATTCATCATAATTATAGTTATAGATGCACATATGTAATTTACATCGCACTATGATAATTTTCACAACATGCGATAACTATCGAAAGCTGCAAGATTGCATTAAAAATATCTTGCATGCAGAACATTTTTACGTATTGTAGAAATCATTTAAGTGTTGGAGCGCTCATAAATGTATCTATAGAGTAATCGTGTAAGATGCGACGTAATCTTTAACTCATTAAAAGCGAAGTAGAATCATCTTTCTCATTACTTCCGAATAATCTTTGACTTAAAAAGGATAGAGAGAGAGAGAGAGAGAGAAATTAAATTAATTTATTTCATTTCCATAAATATAAATTTATTTTATATAAAAGATATCATCAAATAAATTGCGTCTTCAAGTAGAAATGAAAATTCATTAAAAAGAACGACTTTTCCCACCGTTAGTTGAATAAAGATAAAGAAAAGTTTAATAAACTGGATTATTTTACTCGGAAAAATTGTGTTAAGCCACCAATTAAATTTAAAACATTTTTAATTAAGTAATTCTATTCGTTATGATGTCGTTTCTTTCACTGTATGATGATAATAACAGCTTTAATCATTATTTGCTTGAACTGGCAATTTCTTTAAAGAAGACAAATTATCTATGAGAAAATCTTGCACGCTTCTTTTTTTTTTTTTGTTTTCATTATTGATCATTTTAATTCTTCTTCTTTTCTTTATTTTAAAAATTTCTTCGACACTTTTTCAGCTATAAATATGATCCACTACTGATTTTCTACATTTAGTCATTGATAAGTACTTCAAATTAATTATTGTAGTTTGTTTAGGTATATGTTTAAGCCATTAATAAGTGATTAACTGGAGATGTTTTTTTTTTTTTTTTTTTGTTCGATTCTGTAGAAGTGAGAAGAAAACAAACTAAAAAAAAATTGATTTTTATAAATGAATTAATTTTCTTTAAAAAAAAAATTGATTTTTTTTCTCGAACGGACACTTAATATTGAATATTTATTAAGTAATTAAAGCATTTTTTTTTTTTACTTCTTAAATTGTTAATCTGCAAAAAAAAAAAAATTATGTTATTAAAAAGTGATGCAAAATCCAGGAAATTTTTTAATAGATGAATACTGATTTTGTATTTTTAATTATTTATATTATGCCAAAAAAAAACCATAATAAAATTTTAATTTATGAGCACAGGATAATTGTTTTAACTGCTAAATTATAAAATAATTTAATTTTTTAACGTCGTGTATTAAAAATTTCGCTTGTAAAAAATGCTAAACGCGATTATTTCAGATGAAAAATTAGCATGTAAAGACGTGTTAAAGATAAGACACAGACGAAACTTGTGTGTCTTGCACACAGCATTAAAACACTACTATTACTACTGTATGTTTAAAAACACAAGAAAAATTAATATAGTATCGAAATTGAACAATTTAAAAATTTGCATTTTAATTTAACACACAAAAATTAATGTGAATTTCAACATGAACTAATCATTGTGTATGTGTAACTTACTGTATGTGTCTTGCACACAGCATTAAAACAGTACTACTACTGTATATTTAAAACACAAGAAAAATTAATATAGTATGAGAAATTGAACAATTTAAAACTTTGCATTTTTTGATTTAACACACAAAAATTAATGTGAACTTCAACATGAACTAATCGTTATATGTCTAACTTATGTGTCTTGCACACAGCATTAAAACGCTACTACTGTATATTTAAAAACACTACTACTGTATGTTAAAAACACAAGAAAAATTAATATAGTACGAGAAATTGAACAATTTAAAAATTTGCATTTTAATTTAACACACAAAATTAATGTAAATTTCAACACGAATTAGTTCAATGATTAGTTCATGTTGAAATTCACATTAATTTTGTGTGTTAAATTAAAATTCAAATTTTTAAATTGTTCAATTTCGCGTACTATATTAATTTTTCTTGTGTTTTTAAACATACAGTAGTAGTGTTTTTAAATATACAGTAGCAGCGTTTTAAATGCTGTGTGCAAGACACATAAGTTACACACATAACGATTAGTTCATGTTGAAATTCACATTAATTTTTGTGTGTTAAATTAAAATGCAAAGTTTTAAATTCTTCAATTTCACATACTATATTAATTTTTCTTGTGTTTTAAATATACAGTAGTAGTGTTTTAACGCTGTGTGCAAGACACACAAGTTTTGTCTGTGTCTTATCTTTAGCACGTTTTTATATGCTAATTTTTCATCTGAAATAATCATGTTTAGTAACTTTTTTTTTTAACTTAATATTTTATGTGAGGTGTAAACTAACACACGTCAAACAAAGCAAAAAATTATATACTCTTTACACTTCGACAATAATAGACAAATAATCTTTATTGATAATCAAACAAATAACTTTTTTTTTTTTTTTAACTGCATCACTGCATTAACTATAACTTTCATAAAACTGCAGCAGAAAATAAAGTGAAGTTATTTTCTGGGAGTATACGCGAAATAGCTTTTTTTTCTTTTTTTTTTTTTTTTTGGTCGAAATTCCATC
>WUQG02047075.1:0-10447 GCA_011317285.2 Androctonus mauritanicus
GGGAAATTGGGAATCGAGAAAACGGGAATCAGGCAAATGGGATTCGGGCAAGTGGGAATCAGGCAAGTAAGATTCGAGCAACTGGGGATCGAGCAAGTGACATTCGGGCAAGCGTGGATACGCCATTATAACTAAAGTGAATTATGTTGATAGTTTAAAACATTTTTGAGCTAAACATTGCATTGTTAATGAGAGTTTTTATAATTTACTTATTATTTTGAATTTACAGTAAAAAGACCTATTATTTTTAAATTATAGATTCCAGATATCATAAAATCAGATTATTTTTACTCAAAATAAATTTATTGTAAAATTTGAAAACAGAACAAAATGTTATGATAATTAACTGTGAGAAATATTAAATATAAATAATTTTTTTCATTTCTAAAAAATTTTCATTATAAAATTAATATAAATTTTATTTATTATTTAAAAAATGATTAAAATTAATGCCTACATAATGCATCAAAATAATTATCACTTTCTATCTTTAAAAAGGGGGATGCTGTGTATGTGAACAGTCTTTCTATCTTTTTTATATATAAACAACAGATGCAAGCTCAGTTTTTTTAGATAAAACTATTTATTATTTATTTACTTTTTTAAAGAAACTGGAGTGCTTTCAGTTTGATTAAGCCTTCTTCAGCAGTTTTTAGTTTACATAATATGTGAAGTAAAAACCACTTTTAAAAAGTATATAAATAGTTCTACCTAAAAAAAGACTCAGTTTGTGCTATTACCTACATAAGATTATCTTGTTCTGCAATACAATTCTTAAATTAATCCAAGAGAAAATAAAATTTAAAGCAATATTAATACAATTAAGAATTATAAATTCTAAAGAAAAATACTGTATTAATTTCTCACATCCAAAACAAACAATTATTAATTGAATGAAAGAAATAGTTTTTCGTGATTAATAGAGTCTGAATTAATGATGACTACATAATTGGCCATAAACATTTTTTGCATATATTGTATATAGAACAATGTTTTTCAAACTGTAGGGCATGCCCCCATAGTAAGCACTAGTATATTGCAAAGGAACATTCAACAATTAACAAAAACATCATTTTTGAGACAAATAAATTCAAATTATTGTTGGACAGTTTATATCAACAGGTTATATCAACAAAAGAGTAATAAATACATATATCCATGTACCCAGAAATTTACTGCTGTAGCTATTTTAAAGAAAAAAAAAATCTCATTTAGTGAATAGCATGACTATTATACTGCCTTTCACACTTTACATTTAGTGATTGAAAAAGAATTGAGAGTGCCAATATCTTCAATGGCACCTCAATTTGAGAGAATTTGTGCTGAAAAATAAGCCCATCCATCACACTAAATATTATGTTGTATTAAACATATATTCTATTTTTTGTTGTTTTTTTGTAAGATTTGTTTAACTGTATTAAAAACAACATTGATTAAAAATTATTACACCATAATAAATATATATATTTTTATGTATAAAAACTTTATTTATATAAAACATGGTATATTGTTTTGTAGAGGGGTATACCAATTTTTTAATGAAAAAAGGGGGATGCAGAAACAAAGGTTGGAGACCACTGGTGTAGAATCAAATTGCTTTTTTCTTTCTGAATAAAACTGTTTGCTTTCTGAATTATAAAAGATTTTTAGGGAATCTAAAAAATTATTGTATTAAATAAATTCCTATTTAACAGTTATTCGTTCTTAATATGCTGCCAACAAATTAATCAACTTAATTTTTAAGCACTCTGGCAGGAAACAAACTAACAAAAATAACAACATTTACTAGAAGAAGTACTTTCGATTTTTATTAGTAAATCCTCAGAAAGCTGATGAGGATTTACTAATAAAAATTGAAAGTGCTTCTTCTTCTAGTAAATGTTGTTATTTTTATTAGTTTGTTTCCTGCCAGAGTGTTTAGAAATTAAATTAAATTCCTATTTAAGAAACACATATCTTGTATTCTGTATTCCATTTTAAATAAATGCAAAAACAAAACAATGTGTTATGATATCTATATATACTTAAATACATAGTTTTTGGGAAAGAAATATTATTGATTTTTTTTAGAAATAGTTCTCACTGTCTTGGAATCATTATGTAACTGATATATTTAAAAATTTCTAATATAAAACAATGCTTTAATAGGAAAGCTATGGCTTAGATAATATTTATAATCATCATTATATAAACAATACAGTAAACTCCTATATTCCTGAGAGTTATGTTTTTGTAAAATGCTGTTAATACTAAAATCATAAATGGTGAACTTAAACATTCATGGAAAAATTAGCTTTGATTAACAGAAACCAAATTTATTACTTGCTTCTAATATTTTTCTGTTCAAATTATAAAATGTTTCTAGAATTATATTATTATTTATGTGGAATATGATTATCTAATTCAAATTAATGACTGCTTAAACACAATAAATTCAATAAGAATAGCACCAAATATCAGTAAACACCAATAAATTGTATTTTATTAAAAGTTTTTAACTGTAGTATGTGTAAAAAATGACCTTGGATTGCTCAGTTTTAATTAAATTTTGACTTACATATAGTGAAAAAAACTGTTATTCATATTTTGCTACAGTCCACATACACCAATTTCATGAATATGGAATTTCGGTTTTAACAAGTGAAATTTTTCTTATAATTAAAATATTTCTCATAGATCAACTTTAAATAGCATGAAATTGAATATTTTATTATTTTATTGTTAAATGTATTATTAGGAATTTAGAGTGATTTACTGCAGTTTGTTTCATTATTGTCATCTGTTTTCATTTGAAAAGTTTATTTCATTATATAATTAAAAATGAATTATAAGTATTTATATTTTGCAGTTATTTGTACTTATCAGCACCTAGTGGATTCTCATGTTATAAAGGATGATATTAAAACGTTAGTATTTTTTGTTTTATAACTTTTAATTAATAAATATAAAACTCTAAAAGCATTAATTAATTTATTTTATGCATATGTTATATAGACAAGAAAAGTTAGAAATTCCTCTTTTGAAAAATGAATATAATATTGAAAGAAAATTTAAAGAAATTGAAAATCGTATTAACAAACTTGAAGAAACTGCTGCAAAATCATATCCTCAAGTTAAAAAAAGAACATACAAAGATCGAAAAAGAATTTTGGTAAGTTTTTAAACATATATTTTAATAATTTAATAATAATGATTTATCATTTATTTTAATAAGATAACTGGAGGAGCAGGTTTTGTTGGAAGTCATCTTGTTGATAAATTAATGATGGAAGGACATGAAATTACCGTAGTAGATAATTTTTTCACTGGAAGTAAGAAAAATATTGAGCATTGGATTGGGCATGATAATTTTGATGTTATACGACATGATATTGTAAATCCATTGTACATAGAAGGTTTGTTTATTTTTATATTCAATAAAAAATGGACATGATTCTTTTTACTAAACATAAATTAATTTTCAGTGGATCAAATATATCATCTTGCATCTCCAGCTTCACCTCCACATTATATGCTAAATCCTGTAAAGACAATAAAAACAAATACATTGGGTACTATAAACATGTTAGGTAAGTTTTTGTATGTTTAAAAAAAGTTTTAAATCTGCCATTTTAATTTTAATTAAAATATAATTAAATATAAAGAATACAATATACTTGTAAATTTTGAGGTGATCAGTGAATCTCTGCCTAAAATGGACAATTCAAGTAACAAACAATGTACTTTTATCAATACTTCATACTAATGGATTGTAAATTCAAATTAATTACAATCTGTATACTAATAGTTTTCCCTTAGAAAAGTTGTCACACATGATCTCATAGTCTTTAAACTAATAACAATGAAGACAGAAATATTGCTTAGTTCTTCCTATTTTAACAATGTTCATTAGAAATTAACACAAAGTCTGGACAAAATAAATGGCCAATCAGTTAGTATTCACAATAAAATTAATAGGTGCTAATTATCTGTTGAAATGAGGATAATTTGTAGAATTCAGAGCCATATAAAAACTATTTAGAAGAAAATTTTAATTTAATTTGTTCAGAAATTTAAAAAATTTTTCATAATCATATAAACTAAAGAGGGGGAATCAAAAATCTGTTAATCTTCACTTTAATTCTTATAATACAGCTTCTCCCATTTTGTGATATTTTCACATATTAATCAGTCATTCTATTCCAATCACACTAATTTATAATCTATATTTTATGTTTATAATGTAATTATAATAATAATTATAATTAAATAGCCCTTTGTTAGCTTTCTCATTTTTAAAATATTGACAAACGTTATAAATAATTGCTCTTCCTTGACAATGAATTGATTTTTCGTGTAAACTTGAATTATTTTCTATTGTAAACCAAGAAAATAAAACTTACTGTAGCCTTTTGTCATTGACAATACTATTTGATAAGTATTTTCTTCTTGATTGAAAAGAAAGGGAAAAGTATATAGACTATGAATGAAGGCAAATATATTTGCATTTTATAAACATTCTTATTACAATTAAAACACAATAACTTATGTGTATAATCTAACAAATGTCATCACAACACAAAACTGTATTGCTCTATGAAATTTATTGATAATTCTCAATTTTAAAAATTATTTTAAGAAAAATGAAACTTAGCTATATTAAAAAAAACTTAAAATGTTTACAGAATAAAAAATACAGTAATAAAAAGTAATTAATTATACATATATAATTAAAATTCACATATATTGTGTAATCTAGGACCCTTAAGATGTTTTGTTTCATGGATGCGATATGATGTCCAATATCATTTACCATCAGCAGCTACAGATGTGATATGCTGCAATTGGTAAGGACAAACAATTTAAACAATTGTAATTTGGTTTGTTCTAATTGATTTATTGCAGTTTTGTTTAGGTTTTTCAAAAAAGGCCATAGTTTATTTCTGATGATGGTTCCTAAATGTTTTCTGGCTAAAATTTTTTATTTTAAAAGGTTTTTACAAAAATTTATTTAATTGAATATTTTTTAGAAAATTAGTTTTTCTCCCATTCTTTCTCCATATTTTAGATTATTATATTCATATTATTTTGATAATATGTTGAAATAAAGTTAATTATTGAAATCTTTTGCAAAAATTAATTTCTTATAGGATGAATTGTAAAATCTCAAAATTTAAAAAAATATTACAAGTAGTCCTTGACTTATGATGAAAATAAATAAACACACCACTATTTAGTGGTAAAAATGATTTTAATATTTGTAATCTGAAACATTTTTGACTAAAAACTTAGTCATCATCATTAGAAATATACAAGTTAACAGAGTGTTACAAAAATATAAAAAATAGAACAACATATTAGAATGAATAGAGAATTTTAAAAAATTTAGTGCACATGGTAAAGTGTATAAGACAAGTAAGATAAGCAATTATTTTAATATAGTATTAAAAATAAATAACTGCAGAGAATGTAGAATAGAAAGTACAATGCTTGAATAAAAATTTCATGCACCAGGGTGATATTCGGCAGCTGTTCTTAAGGGTCAAGCTCCATTAATCAGGAGAGTGTTGCCAAGATTGTCATAAAAAATAGAAATTTTAATGTAATTAGTATTTTTGTACACTATTCTATTTTCTATTTTTTCTGTTCTATTCTTTTTTCTATTTCTGTTTGTTACTTGTATATTTCTATTGATGTTGACTAAGTTTTTAGTCAAAAAATTTCAGATTATTATTATTAAAATCATTTTTATTACTGAATAGTGCTGCATTTATTTTCATTTTGACTGGAAAGAAGCAGTATAATATCTGTTTATCTCTCTTTTTGAAATTATGATATTCTGATCTTATGATGGTCCTTATGATATTCCAAACTTGGCTATTTTCTTAGCATATTGATTAAATATACTTTTTTTGTTTTATTAAAAATGTAGTAAAGCAATTGTTTACAAAATTGCAGTAAAGCTAGCAAAATTGTAGTAAAGCATGGGCTCCAAGTATAAAATTATCTGGAATATTCAATTCCAAATAATTTTATACTTGGAGTCCAGGTTCAATTCTGATTATTTTATAACCTTGAGGACCCAGGATTATACTATCTTAAAGAATTCAGTATTCTAATGTCTATTATTACTGCCTAAATTAATACCATTACAAATCATTTTTGACTTATGATAGGATTGTTTTGATAACACTATTGTAAGTCAAGGACAACCTGTATAGATAATTCATAAAATATTGCTTAATTCCATTAAAATATGCTATATTTTTTATTAATCATTGATGTTTTACTTCATATTTTACTATCTTTTTGTAAAAAAACATGAAAATACTATTGTAAACAAAGATCCACCATTAAAAGAGATATGAGATTATTTTATTGAAGTCATTCCTTTCTCATGCTTTTCTTTCTAAGCTTACTATACTCCAGAAAGTGTGATATTGAGAGTAATGAGATATTAAACTATCAGGGGGTTCAGTTACATTAAAATAAAGAATATTGTAGCTGCTTATGTATGAGGAGAGGATTTTTGCTTATATTAGATTTGTTGATATAAACTCAAAAATTTATATTAAAAAAAATTAAAATTTATTGAAATGAAGGAAAAACATATCAATAAATATTAATATTAATGATAATATTTATGTAAATTTTGAACTAATTATAGCACATCTTAATAATATGCAAATTTTGATTAATGAATAATTGGTGTTTTAATTAATTTTTGAAAATATGGACCAATTATCTTCATTCATGGCTTATTTTATTTAGAGGATCAGTTATTACCCAAAAATAATAAACATTTTGTGGCTAGCTAAAACTTTATAAAAAAAAATGTTTTCAGTGATTTCTTATAAGGAATGAAAAGTTAAGATTAAAACTCAAAACAATGCTTATATCATTAGAAAGAGGACACAAAAAGCACAATAAATAGTGAAAATTAAACAAGATATAATATACAAAAAATTAAAATAATCATTTGTATTACTAAGCCATCTAATCATTTTTCCCCTCCACTTTTGACATGCAATAAGTTAGAGTGCAGCTCTCTACCAAACTATACCACTGCTAATCATCAATATATCAAATATTAATAAGAATTTTCAAAACAAAAAAAATAATCAGATTGACAAATATAATAAAAGTGGAGTGAGTAATAAACAATAAGGCTAGAAAAGAAGTATGAATAGAGATTGAATTTATGGATTATGAGAGGATAGGGGAAAGGGAAATGAGAACTTGTGAATAATGAGTAAGTATAAATAGGATATGTTATTATAAATGAGAAAATTTGAAAAAGGTCAGTAATTGAATGTTTGAGAAATAATAATATAAGAATACAGTTGGGATGGGAGATGTAAATGAATATTCTCTTATTGCAATATGATTATTAGTATACCCACACCACAGGGAGAGAATGAAAAAGTGTATCTCATAGTATAAATGCATGGCAGAATAATATGAGTAAGAAACTAGGACTGCAGAAGAAGTATTTAGTTTGAATGTACTTTTGTAGATGATAAAGTGAGGAGAGAAAAGACAAGCTGAATAAATGCTATTATAATGAATAAGAAGTGATAGTGAAATAGATGAATGTAAGCAGGAAGAAAAATGAAATCAATATGGAAAGACTGACTGATTATTACTTCACTATGACAAGATATAGTTCCATTTTTCCAGTCCTATATCAGCATTTTGTGAAAATTTTTATGCAATGATTTTGTGCTGAATTGTACCAAAACATTTCATTTTGTGCTTTTAAATTTTTCCAGAAATTTGTGATTCAAGATGATGGTAGGCAAATGCTAATTTCAGTATGGAATTGGGAGAAATCAATTATTGAAATGTTTTGTGCAGTGAAATTCTCCAAGAAGTTTAAGTTTGAATTTCAGAGCTAAATAAATTCCAGCCTCTCCATATTTCAAATTATGTCTAAGTAAATATATTACTTTAAATTGTCTTCATTTTCTTCTGTTAAGATTTGCCATGAAATTCTTCAAGACATTTAGATTTGAAAAGAGCACCTAACAAAATGCTAATTTCCCCCATGCAATGTCTTCAATTATAAAAAATGTTCAATATACCTTTAGTAATGTCATATTTTAATTTATTAATTGCATTGTTTTGTACTGTGAAAATATTTGAGTTCAAGAATTCCTTTGAATTTCAAAATGGGAGCTAGAGAATTACTATTATCCAATCTTGTATCTCATGAATATTCTTTATGTTGAAACATAATACTAATATCTTTGCTAAAAAAAAATGTTGTATGTGATTTTCATAATATTTCATATAATAAAATTGTTATATTACAATGAATTATAATTTGGTTTAATAAAGTACTATGCAATTTTTCTGTATTTGCATCACATTTATAAATACAGTATTTAGTAAATGTATCTGGTTCAGCTTGGTATTTCTGGCATTCATTTCACAGATACTTTATTAAAAAATATTATAGTTAAATATTAAAAAATATACATTGCATTTATATACATTTACTTTTTTCATATATAAATATATAGAATTTTGTAAACTATGTTCAATGCATAGATATAGCATCATTATATAGAGCTCTTCCTGTAGAGTTAGTGAAACTGCAACAAAATTTTAAAATAATGCCAATAATCAGCAATGAAAATTTCCACTATTAAATATATATAATACACATTGGTAAAAAAAAAGTAATAATAATGAGAAAATTGATGTCAACACACACTACAGATTTTATATAGAGAGTTCCTCAATTTTTAAAACAATAACTTTTTAAATATTTAATATTTATAAGTTGAAAGTCATAAATCATTGAATATATTTTACTATATAAAACATGTAATCAGATGATTTTCAATATACATTGTCATTTCCTGTGCAATTATACCAAATATGTTTTTCCTACTATTTTTGACATGTCATGTTTTGCGATTTATTGATTCTTAACAATGTGAAATAATTAGAATTATAAAAACATTTATGAATTACTGATTATATATTAATATTCATAAATTTTTATAATAGGAATTAAAAATTTTTGATCAAATAAGTCTTTTTTTTTTCATAAATCATAAAATCAGAATGGATGGCACAGAATGCGTATCAAAATCATCATTAATTAATTTATTTAAAAGTACAAATATATTTTCAGATCACATGTGCAGTTATCTAATTAAGTTTTATTTCCTGAAAGAACTGCAGATATGATAACAGGTTGTTCACTGCTGATATAAAATAAAAAAAATTATCAGATACAGCTAGTTCTTGACTTACGACTTATGCAACTTACGGCCATTCGACTTTACGACCACAATCGTAAAGTCAAATATGAAGTCGATAATGTGAATTTATAACATAAATTTACATTATTGAACAGTGTACATATAGCCTACTTAACTTATGACCAAATTGTGTTACGACCGGTCTGTCGGAACCGATTGTGGTCGTAAGTCGAGAACTAGCTGTATTTCCATAATAAAAAACTGATAATTAAGTGTAACATTTAGATAGACCTGTGATTCAAATAGTTATTGGGAAAACGTTAAATTATATTGATTATAATAAAACATATTTTTCAGATATTTAAAAGAATTATTAATTTATTTATAAACGAACAACTTAATATATATTTTTTTAACAGAAATGAATTTGAAATAAAGTATTAAATATTAAATTCAAGTAAATATATATATATATATTTACTTGAATTTAATTTTTAATACTTTATCCAATGCAATAATACCTCTACCTATATCAAATATCACATTAGAAGAATGTATTATGAAATTAATTACTATGGAGAAGTTTTCATTTAATGGTTTTATTGCAACAATTTTGGCACAGAATATATAATTGTTTTTGAAGAAGTTTTTTAATATTAAATATATATATATTTTTTTGTTAGAATTTCTCTCACATAAATGCCACTGTTGTATATTTTATTATTTTTATATTTAAATATATCCATTTATTTTTTGTTTTTTAATATAATTGCTTTTTTAAATATATATAAAGTATATTATTTTAATAATTGTATTTAGTTTTTCTAAAGAAAGAGAATTAAAGTACAAGTTTGATTGTTCAATATACTGCAATCAGGATTATTTTCTGTATTGTTTACTAAGATGAATTTAGTGGAAATGCATTTTAGGGATTTGTCTTAATTTGTTAGAAACAAAAAAATAATTATTAGAAATAGAAAATATTTCAAGGAAATTTTGTCACAACTTACAAAATTAATAATTTTGCATCAATACTACATTCAATAAAAATTTTCCAATAATAATTTTTGAAGCAGTTGATTTTTTTTAATGAAATAACAATAAAAATCTATCATCAGTTGTTTCAAAACTTTTTAATGGAATTTAGGCTAAATGAGTAATGAAACTTATAAGTGTAAAGAAGAATACCATAGCACTAAGAGCAAAGAGAATTTTATTTTGGCAGAACGTTTTCGGACATTATGTTTAGTCCC
>WUQG02047086.1:0-10446 GCA_011317285.2 Androctonus mauritanicus
GTAATAATAATTCTGTCAAACGTTACATCGAAAATTATTTACATGAGTTTGGTGATACAGTGACCAGAAAATTTGAAAGTTAGACAGAGGATAACGTTAGATCGAAAAACGTTAGACTGAAACATTTTAATGTTATTTTCCGCTATTTTTTGCCGGGACCGGAGAAAAAGAATGTTAGATCGAGGAAAACGTTACATCGACGAATGTTAGATCGAAGTTTTACTGTATATATCGATATTCAGGGCTGCATTTACAGTAAGACGCAAGCTGGGGCCTCCCCAGCTTGCACCTAATGTGTCTTATGGTAAATGGATTAATTCAAAGCCAAAAATTTAGTTTTAACAATTATAATAATTAAACAATTATAATTATAATAATTGTTAAAACTAAGTTTTTGGCTTTGAATTAATCCATTTATTGGTAAATGCATAAATATTTATTAATGAAATATTTAATTTTTATTAAATTTATAATTATTTCCATATTTTATTACATTATAAATTATTATGTGATTCAATTTATCTATTTTATCATGTAACCATTTATAAAATATTCATAAATTAATAAATTTTTCATATCAGTTTTAATGAAAAACTATATTAATGAAGTATGCGTATTTTTGTGATATTGAAACATCAATATATTTTAACAATTTTATTATTTTATTAATTTTGACAATAAGTATAAAAAATAAATTACTGCACGCTAAATAATAAATGTATTATTAATTACTGAAAATCTCCACATTAGCAGAAAGAGGGGAAACCCGGGCTGATACAGACCGGCTATATTGCAAGTCAGAATAAAAGAGAATTATTATTGTCTCCTTCATAAAAATTATATTACCGATCTCTATATATGAAGCGTTAATCGTCTTCGCTTCAAAGAAACTATTCAGAAGTACCAAATTCCTATTTTCGGTAAGAAGCATTAGGCTTAAGAACACTTTTGTTTAGCTGGTTTTCGAGATAAGCGAAAAAATTTCCATTTTTGCTTTCATTATGAGTTTTTCTTAATTTCGTAATTGCCAAATATTCTGTGAGCTAGAACTTTTACTATTGCCTCTATCCTATCTTTCGTAATATGCAAATCTTTTTCATTAATCATGTGACTTAATTACAGTATGTTATAAACTATGAAAAATTGGCATTTTGTTCGGTTCACTTGTAATCCACAGTGGCGCAATCTATTAAATACATTATTTAAACGAGTTAATAGCTATTTAATAATCTTGCAGACGTTTTTCCCTTCTACCTTCTTTGGCGAAGCAGAATGGTACAAGGGGTAAGTGTAGAATACAATATGAGCCTGCTTAGTATATGGCATATACTAAAGTGGAAAATAGTATAAAAATCACACAGGAAAAAATTGATCATTACTTGATGTATTGTTGGGGTTGTTGTACTTCTCTTGAATATAACTGTCAGATCAATAATAATGAATTTTTAACTAGAATCACTCAGATTGTATTAAATCCTTAAATAATTCTTGTAATAAGATACAGTATATAATTGTAATTCTTGGCTGTTTTATTCTTTTTCCTATTGATATAATTAAATATTATAATGGATTAATATAGGTTAAATTAGTTTGGTTAAGCCGTCATATCGTAAAAGGACTATTCTATATCTGACGGCGGCCACTTATAGAGCCCATCACGGGCTCGCAAATACTAATGATGGGGTCAACCGGATGGTTGAAGAATGGGGTTCAATCGGCCGGGTCCAGACCTCTCCTAAAAACTGAAAAGCTAGAGGTGTGGGACCCGGATTTGAACTCGGCTCTACTTTGGTAAACCACATCTTTACCACGCGGCCATCCGGCCGACAATGTTATAATGGAAATATATTGTCGGCCGGATTGGCCGCGTGGAAACTCTTCGGTTTTCCACTCTAGAGGATCCGGATTCGAGACTTGGGTCCCATCCCTTGAAATATTTATCATTGGCTCCGGGCCCGGACCGTCGATCCCCGTCCTCCACAATCCGACTAACCCCTCCGCAGGAGTGGGCAGCCTGTGGAAGGGCTTGTTTCGCCCCGCCACTTAGTATTCTTTCAGAATGGAAAGTGGCGTCATCTGTTGATAAAAAATCAAAACATATTATTTAAATATAATTAAAAATATTCTTTTTATATTGTCTTGGAATACTGTCTTGCATGGAAGTACTATGAAAAAACAAAAAATCGAATTAATTTCTTTTTACATTACGCAAAAATTCAAGAAATCAAATTGAGAAATATTTTAATTAAAGCAATAATTACAAGCAGGATTAGCACATGGAAATGAAAAAAGTTTGAGGGTGCGAAATAGTTGAAAAAAGTTTGAGGGTGCGAGATTCCAGGTTGGAAATCCGAATCATTTATTCGGATTTCCAACCTAGAGAACCAGAATTTGATTCTGGATCCCACTCCTTAGAAAATTTATTCGTGGAGTCTGGGTCCGCCCTCTGATCCCCGTTCTTTCCAATCAGATTGAACTTACCGCAGAAGTGGGCAGCCTGTCACAGGATTGTGTCGCAGAGCAGGGATGGTCATCCTTGCTACTTATTAATGTATCAATGTATTCTCCACTGATTAGGAAGTAGTGTCACCTATAAACAAAAAAATGTCTACTACGATGGCTGGTTAAGCTATTTAAACTGGTTTAGCTATTTTTTTTCTTTTTTCAGGTATAAAATGCGGCTCAATAGGTTGGATCTTAATCATTCCTGAAAAAAGTTTAAGGGTGCGAGATTTGAAATTGAATTCAAATTTTCAGGTGGTATGTATGTGGTCATTAGAAACTGATAAAAAAGTAACGTTAAAAAATATAGTAATATCTCTAGGCAAATTTTCTGCATTATAAAATATAAAACAACATTTTACTTGACTTGCCACAATGCAATAAAATAGTTGGATATATGAATGCTTATTGAATATTTCTAATGTTTAAGCTTAGAATTTGTTTCAATCTTAAATTATTACATATCTTTAATCACTATTAAATCGATACAACAACAACATCAATTTCTTATTTTAAAGCAGTGAAAGTAAAATCTTGCCAAATATTATATTTCCTTACCTTTGAAAGGTTCTATTCTCCAAATGAAAGGTATTTCCTACCTTCTATCTCCTCGTATTTGCTCATTGTTACATTCATACACTAAACAATATATACCAATAACGCAAAAAACAAAAAACACCACAAATAAGAAATGTATTCAGCTAACGACTGAGCACATGTGATTCCTACAATGTAGCTGCCGGCGATCTTAAGGTCGAATGGCATAGACCATAAGGTTATAGCATCATATTATTCTGCAATGAATGTTCAAGCAACATCCAAACAGTCATACAAAGCCTCAGAGCTATGAAAGACGAACCCAGTAATTTGAATATTAAATTATGAAGATTTTTAATGCATTATCGGAAAACACCAAACATAAGACAACAGATTCCAGTCCGGCGGAGCTCATATCGGCCGGATGGCCACATGATAAAGCTATGGCTTCCTACGCTGGAGGAGGTCCGAGACCATTCATTCCTATCCTTCAATCTTCCGGCTGATCCCATCATGTATTGGTCATCCTATGATAGGCTCTTTGTAGCTCTATTAATGGCCGCCGACAAATAATGTTCCCCTTCTATGATATGACGGCTTAACTAATTCCGTGACAAATGATATACAGACCATGAACTAATCTACTCGGCGGAATAATATATATATAATATTTATATATACAGGTAGTTCTCGACTTACGACCTATGCGACTTACGACCATTCGACTTTACGACCACAATCGTAAAGTCGAATATGAAGTCGATAATGTGAATTTATGTTATAAATTCACATTACAATAATTATTTATATTTTTACCCTCGTTGCTATATTGTTAATTCTATCTATATTGAAATTGGAATTTATATGTATTCTATTTTCTAAGTTCTATGTATTCTAGTTCTATTTTCGTTTGAATTCTTTATGTATTGAAGCTGAAGAGGATTTCAATAAAATCGAAAGCGCTTCTTAAAAAAGTTCTTACCAGTGGTTTTTAACGTACATGAGACTTTCCTGCCGTTTGTGCTTTACACTACTAATATGTTCGTTTGGCAGTGTATTTAAGCTTTTTATGAGTTCAATTATTTATATTATTAATCAAAATATATTAAATATATATATTAAACTACTATTATATATAAATAAATATATATATTATTTATATAATATATAAAATATATTTAATTTTTATTTAATATATTATTATTGGTTTTATTAATTTATGATAAAATTTAATGAATACTTTAAAAAATTGCAGTTTTTAACATTAACATTTAAAAATTTGTTTATATTATCACGTGCTAGACACGTTTATTTCGAAGTAAGACGTGAGCAGTGTGTATGTGAGTTAATGTAATGTAATATAATCAAAGATCGTTGAATATAGTATATTCAGTACTCTATCGGCATTTTTCTTTGTTGCAATGAGAACATTCAGTTTCCTTATTTCAATAAAATTTTTTTGTATTCGTCTTATTTAATCGAAAATAGTACTATATAATACATATTTATTTTTTCTTTCAAAATAATTGTTTTATATAAAGCAGATGATGTAAATTTACTGTCTCTACGATTAATTTTGTATAGTAAAAATTCCTTTGCATTTTTTTAAATTAAATAGTTTTCATTTATTAATTAATTGAATTTTGAATAAGGATACAGAATATAAATTTAATTGGACAACATTAAATTTTTTTGGAATATATATATTGTATGTATGTATATACAATATATATATATTCCAAAAAAATTAATAATTAATTTTATTAATTTATATATATGAATAATCAAATTATTCATATATATATATAAGATTAAGAGGTTAAGAATATAAATGGGCATTGGTGATGTTAAAAGGTTAGGCACTCTCACTGATCAAAATGAGTGGTCATTGACAACAACATAAGATTGCATATATTGCAAAGCCCGAAAAAAATGGTATCAATCGATAGGGGGATCGAGACATCAAAATATCCCTAATGAACTAGGGATCAAAGATCAAATGTTAACGAAATATAAGCATGTCTAGGTAGCATAGCAAGGGAATGGGATGTGTTGCACTCCACACTAGCAAAGCAAAGCACAGTATCAAACAGTATGCACTATGAAACTTTCAGCTTCTATATATCATTAACCTTTGACTTTTGACCCCTAGTTCATTAGGAATATTTTGAATACCTCGACCTCCCCTATCAATTGATACCATTTTTTCCAGGCTTTGCAATCTATACAATCCTACTACAACATTGATCGATTATTGATGTGAAGTTTAGAATTTCCATTTTGATAAGCAATTATAAATTATGTGTTCATGAAACAACAAATATCAGTAAGACATAATCATTATTGGGCAATATTCAACGAGTAATGTTTAAAATTATATAAAAATGATGAATTAAGCATTAGTAGATAAAATTAGTAATTAATTTTATTTGCATATGATATATATTTAGACAATTGTGGTTTGTGTATCATTGTGATTCTTATTGTAGTTGTTGAAATGCTATTGTCAACAACTATCTCAATAAGAGTGATTTTTCTCAAAAAAATTCAAATACTTTTTCCAATATCATAAATCTTTGCAAGGAACAAATTGTGATTGTAAATAATATTTTAAGATTGTCATGTTCAAATCATATAATTAATAATGATTGAAGTTTACCATATTCTTTGATATAATAGACTTAAAATATTAAAATTGTTCTTAACAAGTTTATACTGTATAAACAATTTTCAATATTTATAATGAGCATAACACATTTTGTATATCCATAGGTTTAATCCACTTCAAATATGAAAATATGTATAGTTAACTCAATTTCCACTAGAGGCAAACTGTCAACAGTGTGAATTTTTTGGATTTTAATTAAAAATAAAATCTGCAGTGTTTCCCAGATATAATACAGTCATTTTACCACAGATTTGGATATACTGCAGATTTTCCCATCCCATCAGTCTGAAAGAGATTCTGAGGCTGCTAGTTATAGAGACAATATCTTATAATGCAGGTCAGTTCCCTATCCACAAATCTACATTATAACTGAAGAGAGAATAATTTTACAATTTTTTTTTATTAAATAATAATACAAATAAAGTAGATCTGACAAAATTCTGACTTGATGTATCATGTGATTTAGAATCAATAATAAATATGTTTAATAAAGGAATTAGTTAAAGAAGTTACATTAACAATAGTAACCAAAGAGTATTGAAAGTTCATACAATGTTGATGATGTAATTTTGGTCAATGTTAATCATTGACCAAAATTCTATCGCACTGACATAAAAGACTAGATTATTATGTTAATTCCCAGGTTGTAGGCCAGTATTGTTAAAGACTGGACTTTTTACAATACTGCTTGTTATAATGTAATCAAAGTAATATTGTTGGCAGCCTTCTAGTAATATTGTAAATAAGATTTTCATATATGTTGTATACATTAAAATATTGTCAGAAATGCATTGCTAACAATTTCCAGTTGCTTGTCAACAATTTCCAGTTACTTGTCAACATTCCATAAAATATCAAATAATTACTTATTGATATTATTATTATTATTATGAAAAATTGATAACATTCACCGAATAATAAAATGTACATATCAAATTCAATAATTTCTGAATTGCATGTATATTTCTCGTTAAATTTTTTTATGAATATAGGTTGTTTAATGTCACTTCCTCTATTTTTCATCCAGTTATTTAAACTGAAATATGCCAAAAATTTATATCAGTGTTTTGTAACTTTTGAATCATTATGAATATGATACAATTATTTTATATACTAGTATCCCTGATTTACAAAATTTTGATTACAAATTTTGAAAATGTTTATATTGAAATTAATGGAAAATAAGTTTTCCTTTTGCAAATTTTCATTTAATGAATAGTTTTAACGATCCTGTTATTCTAAGATTACATTGATACAATTCAAATTCATTAGAATCAATCCATTAATAGTATGATAGAATAATATTGATTTTTATCCAGAATATTTTTTGTAAGTTTCAAGGAAATAGGTCAATTATTAAACTTCCATCATAATATAAGACTGCTGATAAATGTATATGGTTTAAACTATTTCAAGTATTAGTAAAAAAAAATTTTTTAAATGATATGTTTGATTTATATTTCAACTTTTAAAGAATACAAAACTACATATAATAGACAATGTCCACTTTGTGCACACATTACTTTTTGATGATAAAATGAAACACTATTCCATGATTGGAATTACTTAAAAACCAGTTGCATTCATTGCTCAGTACTGTTATGCAAAAATTATTATGGAAAAGTGCTTGCTGGTACAACATGACATTATTTTCTAAAAGATAATACTGTTGGGAAGCAGTAGATTATAAAAATTCTTCATGATGCTGGCAACATTTCCAAATTACAAGGAATATGACAGTTTGTTCACTCATTTTGTGGAAAGTGATTTCAGTCTTTGCTTCATTCATGCCATTAATGTTATTTGAAACTAGATGCTATTCCTTCTATGTTTTCTTGGATTTCAAATAATAAAGTAAGTATTAGAAAAACAAATGAGAATAATTATGTATTTAATGAAGTAACTAAATAAATAAATATTTTATGTTGAATAAGTGACTTAATCAAAGTCAAATTTTATGAAAAGTTCATAAAAAATAATTTTAAAATTTTTTCCATATTTCTGACATTTATAAGATTTTTCCTTATTAGTTGAAGTTTGCCTCAAATTGTTCTCAATGTGCTAAGCTGAGACAAGCTAAAAGTGAGTCACATAATGGAAAAACAAAGTAAGAAATAGAACTTAATCTTTCACAAATTACAAGTAAGAGAGCGGTTGCACAAACTTCTATAAATATATCAGACTAACTGTATTTTTGTTTTATTTGCAGAATCCGGTTCTCATGTCTGAGATATATGGAAGTTCTACTTCACAATGTATCGATGTTGAAGAAAGGGAAAATTTTTATGTTTCAAAAGATGAGGTTGATAAATTGAGGCAAAAACATGAAGAGTCCAAGATTGAAATACAGAAAAAGGAAATTCAAAAACTTAAAGTTGAATTAAATAATTTAAAAGAAAGTTTAGAGAATGTCAAACATGAAAACAGTACTGTTTCAGGAGAGAATAAAAAATTAGAATTACAACTGTTGCAGTCAAATGAAAAAAATGAAAATTTGATCCAAAAATTGACTATTCTGAACAAATGTTACTTAAGATTTGAAAATATGAAACATGATCATAAATTTATTCTTTTTTACACTGGATTTCCAAATGTCAAAGTTCTTAAAGCTCTATTTAAATTCTTAAATCCAAGGGCAGAAAACATACATTATTGGAATGAAAAAATATCAAAATACAATTACTAAGAATAAAACAGGATTAAAAATGCAGTAGTCATTGCAAGAGATGTTTTTTCTAATACTTGTAAGATTAAGATTAGCATTACCTATGTTTGAGCTAGCAAGAATTTTTGGTATTGGAAGATCTTCAGTGACTTGTATAGTTACAATCTGAATTGTTTTTTGTAAAATGAGCTTGGAATTATTTTCTGTACTTCCAACTTGACATATTCAGTCTGTTTATCTCATTCATTTTTCAAATTATCCCTTAATTATTGACTGTTCAGAAATAAGAATTCAAACACCTTCACTTTTAAAGTCACAGAGAGAGAGATTTTCAAATTTCAAGCATGTTAACATATTTAAATTTTTAATTGGAGCCACACTGAATGGATCAGTATGTTTTGTTTCTGATTTATATGGAGATTCAACCTCTGATAAATTGTAATCGATTATGGGTTTTTAGACTTACTAACTTCTGGACACTCATTAATGACTGATAAAGGTTTTGAGATAGATCATATTTTGCCAAGTGAAATAACATTGAATATCACTCCTAAATTTTATAAAAAAAAGCAACTGATCAGATGTCTGAAGTTGAATAGCAAAAACTAGAGAGTGTTAGAATAGATATTGAACAGATTATAAGTAAAGCAAAATCTTACAAAATTTATCAGATGTTATTCCATTGAGTCTAACTAATGTGGCAAATCAAATTTTAACAATTTGTTCCCTTTTAACAAATTTAAAATATCGAATAAGGCAAAATATAACAAATGTAAATACATAAATACAACAATTGCAATATATTTTTTATTTATTTGTTTGTGTGCATACATAATGGCTTTTGGAATATAAAGCAATCCACTTTTTACTCATCTTAAAATTAATTCTGGTACAAAGATATATTTCATAAAATGATTTTAATATTCTTAAAACATCTGACTAAAAAATACTGTCAAATCAAATTCTTTCAAGATGCATTTCTTTTTCTGAGTAAACTATGAAATCACACCAAATTCTGCCAGTTACAGCTAGCTGACCCTGAACTTGTACTAGTCAATCAAAAAATAATCAAGTTCAGTTAGTTTCAATTAATACTAATTAATTTAATTATTGCAAATATGAATATTTATGAAAAAGAGAGTCAATAAACTTTTTAAATTTGTATAAAATTTATTTGATTAAAATGTTTTGAATTATCTGATAGTAATAGTAATATCTTTTTTTTTTTTTTTTTTTTTTACTGGCACACTCTGTTTTTTAGTTCACAACAGAGTTTTATTCCGACAAATCCAAATTAATGTTTTTCCTTGCATACTTTTGGAGTATTTAACTTCTAATAGTCCATATTTTGGTACTTCATTAGCATCATGCATCAATCTGCCAGGAGATGCTGCAAAATAACTGAACTCTGGATGCACAAATAAATCACACACTGTTATAAGAATGTTAGATTGGATGGCAATTTTATATTATCTATACACATCCATTGCTTGGTTTTCCATGTTATACCCATAAATAAGAGACTGCAAGGTTTTTAGAGATCCAGAATGCATTACAAATTTGAGAATGCTGTTACAACTCCATATACATTTGGCTGTTTGTCCAAAAATAGAAGCAATTAGTTGAGTTTTTCTTTCTTAACACACATTATTATTCTCAGACTTTCCAATAGTCAAGTTTTGAATTTCTTGAAATGTTAATTTTTTGTATTTCTTCTGAATGAAGGTTTCTATTTGTAACGGAATTCTGTACTTGCAATATCTTCATTACTTTACATGTTGTTGGTGTCAGCTAAAATCTCTGATGAAGCAATTGAAATAATAATAACAATTTAATTTCACTGTATGTTTAATAATTAACTAGTTACTTAATTTTTCATCTTACTAAGGATTATAATGGGATCATTTTCTACCATGCTATTATCAAGGTGTCAAACTCATTTTGATTCAAGGGCCATTTAATAAGCTTGTAAGATTGCCGCCGGCCATATCACATTTAAATTTTCTTATATTACATTTTGGAATAAGGATTCAGATATATAGATATGATAATTAAAAACATTGTATAATCAAAT
>WUQG02047097.1:0-10446 GCA_011317285.2 Androctonus mauritanicus
GAATGATTCACAAGCAAGGCAATTGGGTGCCTTATGAACTGAAACAGAGAGACGTTGAAAGGCAATTTTTCACTTGCAAGCAGTTGATTTAAAGGCAACAAAGAAAGGGTTTTTTACATCAGACTGTGACTGGGGATGAGAAATGGATATTCTACAACAACCCCAAGAAGAAAAAATACTATGCTATGCCCGGTCAATTGTTGCCATCAACCTCAACATCAACACCAAAGCCAAATATTCATGGTTCGAAGGTCATGCTGTGTATCTGATGGGACCAAAAGGGTGTTGTATACTATGAGCTGCTACAACCTGACGATTCCATTACAGGCGATCAGTATAGGCTACAATTGATTCGTTTGAGCTGTGCATTACGAGAAAAATAGCTGGAATATGAGCAGAGACATGACAAAGTTATTCTTCTGCATGATAACGCTCGGCCTCATGTCGCAAAAGTCGTAAAAAATTATTTGGAAACGCTCAAGTTGGATATTTTACCGCACCCGCCGTATTCGCCTGATATTGCTCCTTCTGATTACTGGTTGTTCCGACTGATGCAGCACGATTTGGCAGGTCACCGGTTCACGTCTTTCGCAGAAATCGAAAATTGGCTCGTAACTTGGATCGCCTCAAAAGATGAGATATTTTTTCGAGATGGAATTTGAAAATTGCCTGAGAGGTGGGAAAAAGTAGTAGCCAGCGATGGACAATACTTTAATTAATCTGTTCATTCATTTTGTTCTGAAATAAATGCCTTTTTGACCACAAAAAAACGGACCGAACTAATTTGTACTTCAAATACCTTATGCACAATATTAATTATGCGACGAGCAGTTTGATAATAAAAAAGTAAGCATTCAAGATAGGTACAGAAAATAAAAATGTTACTATTAAATAGAGTTTTTCACCGAACAACCGCTAGAAAAGTAACCATTCCATCTGTTAGCAGCATATGGGCAGACCTGAATTCATCTCGGCACTTACGATTTATGATCAGAAGTAAACATATTAAAGTTACTAAAAAGTAAACATACAAATTAAAATATAGAAATGTATATTTTTTTATGATGCTATAAAAAGTGATTTCTAATTTATTTAGAATGATTAAAATAAGTATAATATAAATAAGATTCATCAGATAATGAAAAAACACAAACATAGAAAAAATTTCATCTTACATTTTATCAAGATCTGTTTTATAAGGAAATCCCTTTCGTAAGCCGTATGATGCAGAAAAGGTTACAAGTGCATCTTTAGAGATCAATAATTTTCCAAACCCATTAGACTTTTGAATTTTTGCAAGGACTGGATAGCCGTTTACAAATGCAAATTTCCCTTTCAACACTCGTCTAGTTAATTCTTCCGTATTATAAAAATTCTTGTTTGAAATCATATGATCTCCGAGTATCTTAGCATTTCCAGTTTTTGAACTCTTAAGAAATAATTATATTAATATTATTTCTTTAAGCTTAAAATATATTTATATATATATATCTATTTATATATATGATACCATTAAGAATGTGGATATAGTTTCGCCTTTAAAATTTCCACAAGCGAATTCTCCGTTTTGTACAGAAGATGCCAATTGATCGAAAGTAGTCGGTACTTCCTCAAAGACAGGAGACGTCATGAAGGACATTAAGTTCCCACTATAACTGCATACCAAAATAACAACAGATAACAACCACACTGCAATTGAAAGTCTTGACGGAATTCGATAGACCTTGCGTAAATTACCACCTAATATAATTAAGGAATATAATCGAGTCAACTGTATGAAACAAATATAGCATTTACATTATAGATTATAGAACAACTTTTCCCAAATATGTTCAATACTTTAACACTAATCAATATATTGATACTTGCATAATTATGTTATGTGAACTGTTTACCTTGAGATGTTAAAGTACCAAATAAATACCAAAGTACTGTCGGGAATGATCGAAAAGGACCGATTTTATTCGATGATTCACGTTTCAGCACTTGACGTAATAATACTCCAAATATTATAGTCGATATAATAAGTACGACCCAAAGCTAAAAAATGAGTAAAATAATAGTTAACAGAGTTGGTCGAACTTTTATGCAGAATTTCAATTCTCAATTATGATATATTTTTATTGAAAATACTTTTATAAATAAAAATTTTCCGTATTATTACTTTATAATTACTTTGTATATATTTTAGGTTGGATAGATACGAGCTGCATTTTCATGTGGCTACAGCAGATAAGTTCTATTCAGTAATCATTTTTTACAGTACAGTAGTCTGAAAATATACTCGCCATTTTGGGATTTCATGCGATTTAATGGTGATATCTGGTATTGAGTCTGCTGCTATGCATTATTTTCAATATCACTATATTGCATATTCATCTCAAAATGTAATAACTCAGATCGAATTTAAGATTATTTAAAATAAAACACAATAAAATTTTAAGAATTTTTCTCAGAAATCTATTTAATAATTGACATAAGTAATGCCGAGCATCCTTGCCATGTGACTTTCATATATTTATTAAGAATAGATATTCTGCATATATAATATGTTCATAAATAACAATATCAAATTCCACAAAATCAGATAACAACAGAAATCTGTTTACTTGAAAACTGTAAGGTCTGATGATGGATTTCCAATTTGATCCACGGTCACCAATTTTTACTAAGAACTGAACTTGAAAATATGAAAAACTTCTCAGATAATCCATAACTTGGAATCGATCATAGGTAATAAGTAATGGCAGAATAGTCATATCGGCTTTCTGTAAAAATTCACTATTATAATTTCAATATATCTTTATATTGATTGTAAAATTTATCTGCTTTTTAAGTTAATAGTGACAATTAATGCATTACTAGTAATATTTGCCAATGTGCAATTATCGTGTATGATTCTAATAAATAATTATTTAATTGAAAATTTTATAGAAAACAACTGTTATAATATGCAAGTTACATATTCAAAATTTGCCATGTACTGCAATCCTTCGGAATGTATGAACAATATTCCACTAAGAAGGATTTTCTCTAGAAAACTGCATTTTGATTCAAATTAAATTATTATTTCGGGTAGAATTTATAGCTATTAGAATTTCCTTCTTCTCAGAGTTTCCCAATAAAGACAAAATAGAAGTGAAATGTTTTAATAATCTTTATATGTTATATAGTCCAAATAAATAAAGTACGAATATTAAATTAGTAATTAAAAGTAAGCAATGGTAAAAGTTAAGTTACAAATTATTTACTCTACTATTTTTTTTATTCATTCCCAAGTATTTAGCCAAAACTTCTATTCGAAAGTTTCATTTTCAGAATTATTTTTAATCTCTTTATTTTTTCGATGACAAATATCATTTTTATATGTTTTCATATTCTTCTTTCTGTCTCGTCTAATATTGCGCAGTATGTATCTCGCCAGACTCCTTTGTGTTGTTGCTTTAACAAGTGGCTACTGCAAATAAATTTTGCTCGGTAGTAATTTTTCAATTTTTTAAATTATCTAAATATTATTACTGAACAGTTAATTTATCTGCTTCTCAGGATTTTTATATTATTATAAACTTGAGTGATCTATGTTAGGTCGATTCCCTTATCATTCAATGTACAAAGGAAATCTTTTATCCAGATGAATATATAGCAATTATTGCGTTTATTGTGTAAGTACTTTATTATGCATGTTATATGGTGTGTGTAATTTTATTAATTTTACTATATTATTTTTATTTTATTTGAAACTTGCAGTATATAAGACAGTGAGTGATGGACGTTTTGATGAACAATGCTCTGAAGACAAGCTGCAAACAAAAAGGGGAACAAGAACAAAGACCATGTCTCACAGTATTCGCACTGAAAAAGGAAGAAAGAAAGACGGGAAAGAACAAGGAAAAAGGGGGAATCAAAGTAACTTTCTGGCATATTTAAAACTGCCGGAACCGTACCATGAGTATGGGCCAGCCTGTGATGAGCTCTATAAGGGCCACTGTCAGATATAGAATATCCATCGTGTGATATGGTGGCTTAATAAAACTAGCTTAACCTAACCAAAGTTGCCGAAAAGGAAAAAGAAGCAGCAATGGACATATAACCGATGGCGCACAGTGTCACTGGGAGGCCCAAACCCTTCCTCAGCTTTTATCCTCCAAACTCTTATATTTTCTATTACTAGTAAAGTTCATTTTACTAGCAACAAAAAATATCGTATTAGAATTTATTTGCTCCTCCTCAGCTAAATTAAGCTGAGGAGGAGCAGATAGTTTTAATAATAATACAAAATATAGGAGGAGTTTGAAGCATAGAATATTTTCTATCCTCCAAACTCCTTCTATATTTTCTATTAGGAGTTTGAGCTCCCAGTGGTACTTTGCGCTATTGGTGGTATGCCCATTGCTTCTTCTTTCTCCATTCCGGCAGCGTTCGTTAGGTTTTCTAGTATAGAATTTCTATTACTAGTAAAATGAATAGAAATTCTATACCTAGTAGTAATTTTTCTATTAATAGAGATGATCCCTTTATTTGTTAGAATCCAAGTTTCAGTAATATATGTCAGCACTTATAGTTTATATTACAGATAGTACACATTGATTACCTTTTGTAAGCTCATAAAGAGATTTGGCTATATTTTCTTATTTAAGATTACTTATTTGTCGGATTTAATCGTTTGTATATCGATATATATTTTTATATCTGCAGTATTTATTCAAATAAATAACCCAAAAATAATTTAATAAATTTTCAAAAGTATATCAGAAAAAAAATTGATAGCGAAAGAATTATAATATTGACTAAAGATATGGAGTCATCAGGAAAGAAAGATTAAGCTGAAGAAACTTCTTATTCCGATACGGAAACAATAGAGAAAGCCCATGCTGAACTATAATAGAAATATATATACATAAATTTTGTAAAAATTTAAATTTATCGATTCTTATTTATTTAACAGTTGTTGCAACAAGTTAAATATTCTGCTTTTATTGAGAAAATTAATGATTTCCAATATTATGTTTGTTATCACTATTAACTTAAATTGAGAGACAGCATAGGATAAAAAGGCAAACTCTATTTTGTTTTAAATATTTTATAATTTTCACATTTAGTTGTATAGCACATGAATAACAATATTTCCCCTTTTATTAAAATTTACTCGAATTTCTTGTTTTTGAATTTTTCTATTTTTCACAACATGATTTTGAATAATAAATAATTTCTTTGTTTTATTCTTTTCGTCGTATTTTTTACAAAACCCAAAAAGTATTGATTCAAAATCTTAAAATATTTTTTTTTTAAGATTTTGAATCATTTTACGAATAATTAAAATAAATGATTAAGAATAATTTTCTATAATTATTTACATATAATAGTCATGTGTAGTCGGCCTGATTGACCGCGTGGAAACACTTCGGCTTTCCACTCTGGAGAACCCAGGTTCGAGTCTCGGGTCCCAACTCTTGAAAATATTTTCCATGGGGTCCGGGCCCAGGCCATCGATATCCCCTTCCTCCGCAAACAGACTGACCCTTCCGCAGGGATGGGTAGCCTGTGGAAAGGCTTATATCGCCCGCCATTTAGTGTTCTTACAGAATGGAAAGTGGCGTCATCTGTTGACAGAAAATAGTCCTGTGTAATTTCGACTAAATTTTTCTCATCTTTAAAGTAACGAGATTGTATAATGTATTATATAATACACATGAGATTTCTTTATTAATTAATTGATGTAAAAACGAAACTGAAAATCTCATACTTTCGGTATTTTATGGAATGCTGTTCAATAAATATTTTTTAAATTAAAGACTCAATAATACTTCTCAAATTATTTGATTTAATTATAATTTTTGTGTATTCTGATAAACATTCGTAAAACTTATAGTATTAATAAATTTAATATTTTATCAACTAATATATGAAAATTTATAAAAGATTTTATACAAATGTTTGAAATAACTTGACCAGCCATCCCAGTCCATGTTCAATTTTCCTGGTGTACTCCGAAAGTGTTTGGTATAGGTTGTACTACCGTATTTCATATCTGTAAATGCAAATAAAAATTTTTTTATGCAAAAATATGGTTTACAATGTATGTATAATTACAGTTAAAAAGCTATCATATCTAACAATCATACGGTATAAATTTTATTTTTATATCAGAGGAATCATTATTAAATCTACAGGCATATCCCGGAGTATTGTCATTTTAGGTTATAGACTGATACTGTAACTCAGAAATATCCATAAATCAAAGCACTGTCTTGTTTTCACTTATCGGCGGATGCAATGCACTGAAATGATGCATACATATATATAGAAGAAATATTATACACCTTATTTTGAAAAAAGTAAGCTTGTCTTTTTTTTCAAAAATATGCTACTGAAGAGCCATTACTTCAAAATAAATACTGAAACTTTGGAGAATCTTGGCAATGCAATGCAGTATGAGTAAATTCGAAGTGCAATAAGTCGAGGAGCTATAACTCGGAGTATGACTTTAATTGTACTTACAGAAAATGCATAAGGTCAAACAATAGAAGCGTTTTCACAAGAAGACACGAAAATTTCATTTAAAGACGAAATAAGAAATGTTTTCCCATGATTGATTGAAAACTTCGTAACATAAATGTATTAAAGAAATAGAATAATCGAAATTTCGATAATCAATTGGAAATGAGATCTTTCTAAAAATAGAAAAGCCATTTTCATACCGTATTACGAGACTGAAAATTCATTAATCATTATTGAATTTTTAAATGATTTAAAATTGTTTATGGATGGATGTATAGCAGTAACCATACAATACAAGTCGTACGTATGACCTCGTGGTAAAGCTGTGCCTTACTATGCTGGATCATCCAGTTCAAATCTGGGTGCCACACTTCCAGTTATTCATGATGGGTCAGTGCCCGCCCAGTTGAACTTCATCCTTCAACCATCCAGTTGATCCATCATGGGTGCTGGCCAGCCTGTGATGTGCTCTATAAGTTGCCTTCCAGATCAATATAGCTCTCGTGCAATATGGCGGCTTAATTAATATACCCTAACTATAGAGAACAAATAAAACATAATACATGCAAAAATAGTTCGATGAAATTCTATTTATTTAACAATAGATAATTAATTGTAAGCCCACTATTGTAATCATTTATTGCGCTATCAAAAATAAAACTATTCAAAAGAAAATAATTTATTATATCAGCAACCACAAACTGATACAAATAAATAAAAATATCAACAATAAATGAAACAAAATAAATGATTGGAAAAATAAATTCAACAATATTCATTTTATTTATGAACGTTTGATCATGTAAACTATCCTTATCATATATGTATATATATATAGATTTTTCTGAGTTGCAAATACTGGTTTACGAGTTCCCAGATTTAAGAGATTTTGAAATACAAATATCAAAAAAAAATCGAAAAATGCGAATCAATTGCAACAAATAAATTTTAAACATTTATAAAATGGCATGCATGGTATATAGCCTACATAGCTATATAATAATAATCTACAATTGGTATTAGAGCAGAAACTCCGACGTTCGCTTTATAATCAGAAAATTCAAAATGACGGTAATGATGCGAAAATATCGCGTTCATTAATTTTGTTTGCATTTTATATAAATAGCTTCTATTTCCAGATTGTGCCTAAATTAGTAGTGCATCTGCATTAAACGTCATTTATTTATCTGATAATAATAATAAATAATAATAATTCTTTAACATTGATTTAATTGTCGGCCGGATTGCGCATGGAAACATTTCGGTTTTCCACTCTGGAGGCAACGGGTTCGAGTGTCGGTGCTACCCCTTGAAAACGTTTATCATGGGATCCGGACCCAGCCCGTCATTCCCCGTCCTATATAATCCAGCTGACCCTTCCCCAGGAGTGGGCATACTATGGAAGGGTTTGTTTCTCTCCGTCATTTAGTATTCTTCTAGAATGTCTGAAAGGGGCGTCATCTGTTAACAAAGAAACATTAATATAACATAAATAATTTCCTTATTGTTATAATTTGCTTGATTTTAAAGATTACATTTTCATTTATATAGATACAAATCATTGTTTAATAATATACTTTTGATTTTGTTGGCATTTACTTAATTGTATTATGGTCAAATTACATTGCTGAGAACGAAAATCTTAGATTTAACTTTATGCATATATGAAAATTGATTATTGATTTACTTAACGAGCTCGCTACAGGAACGAATTAGCACGTCAAGAAAATAAATATATAGTTATATTGAAATTGCTTACAATTACTGTAAACTGTGCACATAATAATCAGATGCAGAGAAAGCAGATTCTAAGCAAAATTTCTTTTGGTAACCATGTTGAAAACAAATAAATTGACAATGGATGAAAGAATTTGAGTAATGGCATTAGTATACAAATATACGTGATAATGAAGATAACTGTTTCTTAATTAAAATATATAATAGTGCCATGATAGCAAAATTGCAGCTGGCCAGCCACCTGCTCTCTTTGATACATTCAACGTGTCTCCATATCATGAAAGTCAACAGTTAATTTGGAAAAAATACCCATTTAATTCAAACAATAATATATTTATAATTTGTTCATTTATTATAAAAAATAGTACACCTGTGAAAAAAGTAAAAGTTTGTAAAAGTAGTATAAAAAGTACAAAATAAAGGCATGTGGAATATATCATGAATAATTTTTGTAACCATTGTTAAGATCACCCAAAAAACTGATGAGGCTCTCAAGCATTTAAAATTCTCCCATGTGGCTCGCAGTGAAATGAAGTTTGGCCATCCTGTTATAGTGTTTAAATATTTCTCTTCATTACAGTTTATACTATCGTTATATTTCTATTTGCGTTGTATTGTTGTTCAATGTCATTCTCGTGTTTAGTATTTTATATATAAATAGTTCTGATGAATTTTTACAAAAAAGTAGAAATTTATTATAGTTAATAATGATCCGAACTAATAAATATATAAATATTGTTATTCGCTGATGTAAATCCTATTTAAATAAGTATAGAATTTGCAGTTGTTTGAAGAGGATTTTTCGTTTAAATTAAGAAATATATGAGTAACGAAGTCCTTATCATTTATAGGGACACTACTTTGGTTGTGTCTAGAAACATTTTTCATTTTTTTTTATCGATATAACCGTTTTTTCCCCTTATGAAATATATATTAGCAAGAAATTTATTGTTAACAATAACTAATATTAAACGTACTGTAGAATAACTGATTATTATTCGAAATATTCTAAAATCACCTGAATTAATCATACCAATAATACCTGAAATCCAATTTATCTTGAAGTATTTTGAAGATTTCGAAATTAATACATTTGGTAACTTTTCTCTCAGTTCTGTCAAGTTGCATAAAATTAGGATCCTGATTAAATAACATCTTTTTTTTATTAAAATATGATTATATGCAAGAAAATTAAAAAACAAAATTATTAAACCACAATAAAAATACATTACATTTATTCCGGTGATCTTCCAAATGTAGCTTTTGTTTTCTATACCTGAAAGAATTTCAGATATAATATCATTTAAAATAATTATATTTTATTATTATATCAATCTGAAAGCGGATTAAGCACTCTCTGTTGAATGCAAAACGGAATAGAATATTTTCGAAGGGAATTTAGAATATTAATATATTACAACAAAACAATTAATGAATATTTATATGAGAAAATGAGAATGAGTTTAAATCGACAATTCACATTTTATTTGAATAAAACTTTTCTGATTGATTTATATATTGAATGAATTCTTGCTCGCACTATATATAGTATTGTACAATATATGAGAAATTATGGTAAAAATAATAAGAGGAATTCTTTAATTATGTCGATATTAGGTCCTTCAGTATTCAAACATTTTCTCTCGACAATCATTTTTTTATTTATAAAGAAATTATTTTAACATATAAGCAAACGGAAAAATAATTTAAAATTGACTTTACCTTGAATATCTGGAAGAAACTTGATTCCAATAAGCAGATAAAGTATCCATTCAGATATTTTGGAATTTTCGATAGGTATGCGACACTCAACTTGCCATGCGATATATACATGTATAGCGATATTTGTTATGGTGATCATCAAGAAGGATCTATATTCCTCTTTTTCTGCTTTTCGACATAACAATTTAAGTAACGGTAAATTTATCAATTTATTTCAATCCCATTTCTTGTTCAAATATTTACCCTTAAAAGTTACTCCTATGCACTTAATATATATCTAAATTTATATTAATTTTCCATGTTCACTTTCGTCCTGTAAAATAAAATGCTTTATTCATTTTTATTACACAAGAATTGAAGAAAAAGGGGGAAAACGTCCGAATATCATCTTATATGGTAATAAACAGTCATGAGATTAATTAAATGAAAAATAAAGTAAATGATTCGATGTATTGTATTTGTTAATCTATTAAATTATTTGAAAGTTTT
>WUQG02047108.1:0-10445 GCA_011317285.2 Androctonus mauritanicus
ATATATAGAAGACATTCTTACTAAAGGTAAGTTAAACAATTTTTTGCATATTATTAAACTACTAAACTTCTTTCATAAAAAAGTTATAGATGTTTTAACGAAACCTCCATTAAATCATCCCGGCCCCATTGATTGCGTTGATATTCAAAGAGGAGGTAACACAGAATCAGGGATTTATAGAATATGGCCATTAAACTGGAAAACTGTTGGAAGTTTTCTGGTGTTTTGCGACATGGACACTCAAGGAGGTGGATGGACAGTAAGCTGAACATTTATGATAGTAATTTATTTTACATGAATACATGATTAATTACTTTCTGTATAATTCCTTTCAGGTCTTTCAAAGAAGAGGAAATTATAGCAATCCGAAAGAATACTTTAATAAAAAATGGTTTGATTATTCCGTTGGGTTTGGTAATTTAACTGAAGACTTTTGGTTAGGTAGTTTATTGAAGCTGGTCATGTTTACATAAGTTGTTTTCCATTATTATGCATAAAGTTTACTTATTTTTTAATGCAGGAAACGAATGGATTTTCTCTTTAACGAATCAAGGAAATTATTCTCTCAGAATAGACATGAAAGACAAGGATGGAAACAAACATTATGCACTATATGATCAATTTTGGATCGAAAACGAAAACCACCAGTATCGAATGCACGTATCCGGCTATAGTGGAGATGCTGGTTAGAAAAATTATTATTAAAACTATGTTAATTCATAATTGATATACATACTTGATTTTTTTTAGGCGATTCGATTATTTTCCATAATAATATGAGATTTACAACGAAGGATAAACATAACGACCCACATCCGAGAGTCAACTGTGCTGAATGGTATAAGGGAGGATGGTGGTATAAGGATTGTCTCGATTCTAATCTTAATGGCATTTATTTGAATGGTCCTCATAATTCAGTTAGACAAGGTATAATTTGGTCTGCTTGGAAAGGGCGCTATTATTCTTTACCTGAAGTAGATATGAAAATAAAACGTTTGTAATGAAGAAAACCATCACTTCTAACTTGTAAGTGCTTTCTGTTCTCTGTTTTAACTTGAAAATTTAGTTGTTGGTTATAATTTAATGCGCATATATTCTTTTGTTATTATAAGGTGATAATGAAAAATTACTAATGGAACCATTACATATCTTTTAATGATATTATCGTGTATTTAACTAAATGTCATTTTAAATTTTAATTTAAGTAAACGAATCTCTCTATGTTGATCACATTATAATGAAAATTATATACATTTTCTTCAATCTACTCTTTTTAATTATGATATATTGACAATCTTGCGTTTGAAAAGCTTTTGTTGCTTTTCTTTTTGAAGAAAAGTAGCTCTGTCTATTCACAAGGTAACTCCAGCATTAAAGATAGCAAAACATTGAAATTTTAGAAAATTCATTCATTATTATCCAAGCTATATGCTTGTTGATTTTAAGAGTTTTATGTGCTGACACAAGAAGGAGACCATTTGAAATTAAAACTCCCGTATCTCTGAAAGGAGTTTAGATATACTCTTATATACTATAATTTACTATATAATAAAATACTCCTATACTATAATTTAGATATTCTATAGGATGTTTATATTTTACAACAGTAGTTTCTACGTTGTTATCCTTCTCTGGTTATTTGCGAAAATGTAAATAAATCTCTCTAGTTAGGAATATCAAAAATACCTGATTTATGAAAATCTTTAGCACATACTAGAAATTTCTAGATTATTAGGTTAGTTATATCATTACTATATATCGCTGACGAGATATAGTTTATATAGAGATAGCCACTTTTAAATTCGATTATAGGTTGGCAAAGACCTCTGGTTGGGTCAACTAGAAAGTTGAAAGTTGGGGCCTTCAATCGGATTCAATTCCTTGTGCACGGTAGCAAGCGAAAAATTTCTAAAATTGAACTTTGGTTCGCATTCTAGAAAATTTCAGAAATTATATTATAACATTAAAGGTTATAATAATAAAACGATAATGTTTAATGTTAAGAAAACATTAACGTTGGATGTTGTTAAGAAAACTGCGTAATTATTCAACGTATGACATTTCAAGATGGCTGAACTTTCACCAAAATTAATTTATAATCAGATTTTTATATTAAAATTTGTGAAATAAGAAATATATAACATATTAATATTGTATATGCAACATATTTCATGTAAGAATTTGAAGTTTTTGTTAGAATAAAACTTTCCTCGAGTTTCAAAATAGATACAGGTTCTTCTGAAGTTACCAATTTAAATTTGTAACTCGAGTATCATCTTTATTTGTTTATCAATGTGATATAATTCGGCATTATTTCATTGAATATTCTAAAACACGAATAGCAATTCAAATACTTTCTAACATGATATAATATATAGGTCCCTACGTTTGTATGGACCCGTTATTTTTCTTCAAAACTATCGGGTATACGTAAAAACTGTCACATGTCCTGTTACATTTTCCTTCCTAATTTCGTCATTAGGAAACAAGATTTTGTTAATTTAGTTTAACAAAAGCTTGTTATTTATCATTATCATTAATTTTGAAAGTATTATCACACATAATTATTATTACAATTGTGGAATTTATTGTATTGCAATATTAAACTGTGTAGTAGTAGTAGTAGTAGTATTTTAAAACAATATTCTACGATGTTTTTAATGCGTTTTTCACGTATTTGCATTAAAAATCGTAAAGTTATAAACAATAGACGAATTTTAGCAACAAATTTTTATTATTCATAAAATTTAAAAATTAAATTTGAAAGGAAATCTTTTTCAAATAGATAAAAAATATTCACATATTTTTTCAATGACAAATAAAACTGACTATACAGAAAATATTAATTATTTGATTGTAAATGTTCGAAACGACTGCCGATATTTCTCAAAGAAATTTCGATCCTTCTTTGAAGTTCGGACTTGGTAGCATACGCTATGCTTGGTTGAGAAACTATGTTACAAGCATTCTGAATTCTTGTTTGCAGTTCTTAAACATTTATTACTCGCCTTGGATAATCAAACAGTTTACTTTTGATATATCCTTATAAGAAATAATCAAGTAGCGTAAGATCCGATGACCATGGAGGCCATTTTATTATAGTGCTGCACGTTCCTATCCATTTTCCTCATATGTTTCTTGTAAATAATTTTGTACAGTTCTTGAATTATGTGTGGGGCATCCATCTTGTTGAAACCATATGAGGCTTTGTAGATTTTCTAATAAATGTGGCAGTTCAGGTCTAAAGAAATTTAAGTATACTAACCATTTAAATTTTCATAAAAGAAATAAAGGCGAATTAAACGATGTCCTAATAAGCCACACCAGACATTTGTTAATATTACGGATTGGAATCGGTTGTGGATCATCCAATGGGGATTTTCGGCTGCTCAAACAGTTTTTCCTATTATAAAGACCATTGTTTATAAATTTGGATTCGTAAGTCCATAAAATTCTATTCGGGAAGTCGTTGTCACTTTCTTTTTGGATTTTAGTTTGTATCAAAAAGTTTAAGCGACGTTCTTTATCATTTGTTATTAGACCTTGGACGACAGAGCATTTTTTACGAAGTAGGGAATTATAGTCATAAACCTTACTTTCTTCATTACCGGAAAAAATATGCACCCATTAATCGAGAAAAATGATTGGTCCATAGAAACGTGGACATCGAATTATGGCTTTCTGAATGGTTATTTATTCCGAAATATCTCCAAAAATATCGGTCGTAGGAAAGTAATACTACCAGGAAAATTGAACAAAAAATTAATAGAATCAGATTCCGTTAGAAAAACAATACAATTCCATTCGTGAAAACAAAGTTGAACAATCATTAAAAAATGAAAAAGTTGCATTTTGTCATTTTTAAATGACTGTTATGTCATCGAAGTTATCTTCAATGACACCATCATACTAATATTCATAAAAATTCAATGAATACATATATTACGAGAATATCACAGAAGTTTGAATGTTTGCTATTGTTAAATCTAGGTTGACACGATCAGAGTACACTCGGATCGAGTTCACTCGGACGATGCGCGCGGACCCATTCGGACGCTACTCGGACCGTTTCATCCGAGTAGAGTAAACTCGGACGACAACCAAAATACTCGGACAGAGTGGCAGACTCGATCCGAGTATCTCCTCTTCCTTTTTTCGTCTCGTTCCTCTTTTTTTCGTCTCGTTCCTCTTTTTTTCGTCTATTCTGATTATTAAAACGTCTGTCCAGCTCCTGCAACAGCATATCAGCCACAATATCTATCTCTTTAAGCACGAGATCTGCCATTTCACCTCAGACTACAGACCGAGTACACTCAGAACGTGTAAACGAACTTAAAACTCGGACCGAGTTCATCTCCAAGTGAACTCGATCCGAGTGTACTCTGATCATGTCAACCTAGCTTAACTATCTGAAGAATGTGATTTTGGGTCATGTCCTATTCAATAAATGTGGGTCCACTTTGTAGGTCCAAGCAATTCTTTTCCCACAACAATAGAGAATATAATTATCCTCCTAGGCATTAGCCTTAAAAAATTTTCAGAACTATTTCATAAAATACAAAACCAAAATTACAATAATTACACTATTGTCCAAAGAAATTGCATCACATGGGAATTTCACGTTACTAACACTTTTTCACAATTTTACATTAATAATTAACATCACAACTAGAAAAAGATATTTATACTATAAACAAAACAATATACAACAACTAACTATAAAAACAAAAGATATTTATTAATAGTTTTGCCTTAGTATGTGGTAATATATTTTTGTTTTATCACTAACCTGACTTAAGTAAGCAATGATTTAAACTTTTGCAGAGCATGCTTATACAGCTGAAAGTAACAGCTGATGCAATATTATATCATCATCCAGTGTGTCAATATTATCTGATTCAATCTATAAAAAATACAATAATTTCCAATTTTATGAGTTAATTTGAATCTGGAAATTCTTTGTAAAATAAGAATTTATAAAATCAAGAATCAATTTCCATAGACTTAATATTAAAATCAGAAGTTCTGTTCACAGCAATGCAATTTGATCACAATAAAATTAAATAAAGGACAACAAAATCAGTAGTTTATGATTAAGCAATGGTTTATTTAAAGTAATGAAAACATAGCATTTAAAATCAAGCAAATAATAATTTTATAAAGAAATTGTCATATAAATGCTAAAGAATTTTAATTTTTCATTATTATTAATAAATAAATAAGTGAGCTTTTACACAGATAAACTACTACCATAGACAGAAATCAGGAATGGAAATTATTTACATGATATACCAGTAAAATCAAAAGGTGCACTACTACTGCTTTTCAACTGCCATTTTAATTTTTCTGATTTCATAGCAAACATCAAAGTTTTTGCTACAAACCCAGTTAGACAGAAATCAGGAATGGAAATTATTTACATGATATACCAATATACTGATATACTGTACTGTATTGTATAGCTACATATGATATACTGTATTGTATATCAATAATGATATACTGTATCATTCTGTAATGATATACTGTATTGCATACTACATATGTGGTTTGAAATGCTATTTTATGTTTTATTATTTATTTATTGCAATTAACATTTATATTTTTATTTTATTTTGATAATTCATATTTTAAAAAACTCATAAATCTGAGAACTTGTTAAATAGGAACTCATAAACTGAGAACAATCAATATTCTTAAGTTAGGTGATATTTGAAATTTTAAGCACTTGAATTTTAGTTCTATTTAATAATCTTTTTTTTTTATTAATCTGGTAAATGGGAAGGACTTTTATATACTGCTTAGATATCATCTAGATCAGTGATAGCAAATCAAAAATCTTTCATGTGCCAAAATTAGAAAATCAGACAATTATATATATTATGGTGTGCCATGATATGTATGTGCTGATGTAGATATGTAACTAATTACTACAGTAAAAGATATATATTCAAAAATATGAAATTTAATATAAATAAGGACAAAATCAAATAAAATAAAAAGTTGTTATAAAATTTCTTACATACCAGTAAAATTTTGATGTGCCAAAACTGGCATACATGCCATTCATTTGCCATCACTGATTTAGGTGCTCAACTTATTTTCTTTCCAGATGCATATATAATTTAAATCAATAATTCAAATAATGGTTAGAAAACAAATGATAATTACACATTGAAATTATTTATAAAACTTCACAACTAATAAGAATGAATCTATATTTTTTTTAAGATCTGGCAACTATTTATAATGTTTGATATGGAGAATTGATATCTTATTTGTTATTCATATGATTTATATAGTTTGCAGACTAAATTTTGGAATTGCAGTAAAATTTCAGTTTAAAAAATAAATCTAAACATTTACAAATATTTTTGTTTTAATAATTAATTTAAGAAATAAATTAATAAAATAAAACTTGTAAATATATTAATAAAATATATCCTTATTGGATGTAACAAACATAGATCATAAAAACACACTTATATAATTACTGACAAGGGGAGGTTGCAGCTAACAGGTCCGGGATTTGGTCAATTTTTATATACAGTACAACTCCAATTATCCGAACTCTGACTATCTGAATCGCTTTCAGAATTTAAGAAAAAAAATTAAGACGGAAACGTACTGCAATTCGCAAAATAATGATTCTGTCTACGTTCGCTATTGTCCCCTCCACGGATGAAGACAGTCAAACAGTTTACTTTGACAGAGATGTTCAGCAAGCAATGACTTTCAGCACTTGTAAGTACTGTACAGTACGCTATATAACATGTACGTAAAAGTGTCATTTTAAGTAATTAAAACCTCTTTTTCTTTAAAAATAGTTTTTTTCTCCCACTTTCAACATACAGTAGGTAATTACTGTAATTAAAATACGTAGATCGTTTTTTTCGAAAAAAATCCAACTATCTGAATTTTTGATTATCCGAATGGGTCCGGTCCCAATTGATTCGGATAATTGGAGTTGTACTGTATTTGATTTTTTTTCAAATCATGTATGAATAAAAACTTTTACATATTTTTAAGAGATAGGCTATTTCCTTCAAACAGGTATCTTAAAGAAATATAAATGGAGAATATATAAAATGAAGACTACATATATATTTTTATTAATTAAAACAATTTTTTTTACTTGGAAATTATTTATACAGAATTTGAATTACAATATAATCCTGCTGTAAGCAATCCCAAAATAATGAACACCTGCATTTAGCAAATGTTTTGGCATAAAATTGTTTGTTAGCCTATCTTCTCTATGTTAAAAACCATGCTTATAATGAATATTACTATAGCAAGCAGTTCCTATTTTACAAACTTATTTTGCAACATGTAGTGCACCATCCAACTTTGATATAACTGTTGCAAGTGCACAAAATTTGAATTCCTGTTCTGTAGCATTTGTAATAGTCTGTGACTTTTGATTTTGTGTCAGTTAGGGCTGTTTTAGTGTCAATTGGTCTCTACAACTGATGGTGGACTACATGTTGTAAGATTAGTTTGCAAAACAGGAATATTGCTATAGTAATATTCATTATATACACTATAACAGCATAGAGAGTATAAATAGTGGAAAGATTCATTACCAGTGCAGTTGAAGTTGAGTTAATAGAATAAACTTATTAAATCTCCTGCTGCTGTCATCCGCTTTCTTTGTTTTATCATGCCAAGGTTCATAACATTGTTATCACATTTTGTACTTTTAGCTGCCTGTGTGGACTTCAATTTTGGTCAAAGTTTGATACAATATACTGTATTTTATAGTGTATTTGGTAATTTGATGTATCACAATATCTAGTAAATGAAAAATTCTGGACTTGGGAACAAGAATTAAAATATTAGATGAAGTGGCGTTGAAAAAATAATTGAAAACAGAGATCATGAGTGCTTATAGAATTCAAAAACGTTTTCAAAATTGTTACCAAATTTTGAAGAATGAGAAAAAAATTCATGAACATCATGAATTTTCTTCTCATTCACAACATGGTGTGAAAAATAGTGTAAAAACCTATATGGAATGTGAATCATCCTGATGTTGATGAAACTATTGAGTTTATGATTACACAGGTACATGCTATCAATTTCTAGGCTGTATTACAACAAAAAACACTGAATTTCATTTTTGTTTTGGGCATAACAGACTTCAAAGCTAGTAATAGTTGATTAGACTGAAAACTCACAATGGACTTGTTTTTAGAACAGTGTGTGGTGAAAGTGCAAGTATTGATCCAAATTTTGTGAAGGATATGCCCCATGTAATATCTTCAGTGCTGATGTGACAGGTTTGTTTTACAAACTAACACTAAAGAAAACTTCAACATTTAAAACGGAAACATGCAAGGAAGGGAAAAAATCAAAAGAAAGGATTATTGTTTTACTGCTTACAATATGGATAGTAGCAAAAAATTTCAACTCCTGGTTATTGGAAATTTGAAAAATTCAAAATGCTTTAAAGGATTATTATGTATTTGTGTTGGCTACCATTCTAACAACAATGCATGGATAACAAGTGAAATATTCAATTATTGGCTCCTAAAAATTAATAGGAAATTTGCACAACAAAAGCACAACATTTTGATGTTTGTGGATAATTGTCCATCCCTTAATAATAATCCTGCATTAACTAACATCAAAGTTTTATAGTTTCCAAAAATTTCCATTTCCAAGCTGCAATTACTGGACCAAGATCATCCACTTCTTTAAATGCTCTTACAGAAAATGCTTTGTTTCTCACATGCTTATGAACCACAACATCCACAACAACCAAGTGATCTACAAGCCAATTGATCTCAGAGATATTATTAAAATACATACAGCATTATTTGGCAGTTATAAAACACAAAAAAATTTTTTATTGTCCTTGCTAATGTTTTCAGTGGCCTTTCACCACTCTCTTCAGGCTGCAAACATTTGAAGTATTTTTAAAATAAAAAGAACATCGAATAATAGGCGAACATTTCATTACTGCTATACAAACAATATTTTAAAAATAAACAAACTTAAGTTAACAAATTATTTTTTTAACTGTTGAAACACCAGAATAAGACTTATGCAGAAAATGAAGCCTCGTTAAAGTACTTGACGGGCCCTATATGCATAATCTAACCCTACATGAAAGCAGCACCTTTATGTGAAAGGACTTTTAATTGCTAATATTTATTAATCTATTATTCTATTTTTATTTTGTTTGGTTTGTTATCTTTTAAAAAGTATTTTGTTAACTTAAGTTCGTTTATTTTTAAAATGTTGTTTCCATAGTGATAACGGAATGTCCACCTATTATTCAATATTCCTTTTATTTTAAATTACTTCAAATGTTTGTAGCCTAAAGAGATGGTGAAAGGTCACTGAAAACGTTAGCAAGGATAATAAAAGACTTTTTTGTGTTTTATAACTGCTAAGTGATGCTGTATGTATTTTAATCATATTAAAAAATAAAATAGGCAGTGAAGTTCCTAAGAATATGAGATCTTAGAGATGTTGCACAAATAATTTTTAGTGCATATGACAACATTTAAAGCCACTGCTGTACAAAACTGTTTTAGGAAGTCTGGATTCTTATTACTGGATAATAATGTTTTGCATGATAGTGACAATACTATCTTCTGTATCTTCTCTAACTAATCAGCCTCTTATACATTGTTCATGGACCAAGAAACCTGAAAAATACTTACTGAAACTGATAATATCACACTTTAAAACAATATTTCAGGAGTAGTCCAACTTCATATCACTACAAGCTACAAAGGAGAAACTCAAATACTTGAGAGTCACAATTAAGTTCTTTCTAGATCAATGAGAGACCCATCAATTTTTTCAGGTAATCTTAATAGAAGTTTCAAAAATTATTTATTATATATTTTATAGAAATTTCATCATTCTGCTTACTTTTATATCAAATTCAGAACTAAATCTAGCATCATAAGCAAGCATCACTTTTATTTCGTATAATGTTTTCGGACTTTTGTTTCAGTCCCTCGTCAGTACACCATACACAGTTACCTCCATTATACACTATATATAAATGAACAAATTACAAATATATTATTTTTTTTAAATTAAGTAGATTTTGATCCTTATTAAACTATTGACTTTTATGGTATGGAACCACATTCAAGGTACCAAAGAGCCATAATTTTGCCACCATGGCTATATTCTATGTGATTAAAATGCATTAACAGAAATACTGCTTACTGATGAAGATAGTATACACAAAATTACAAGTGCAGATGTAGACCAGGATGAAAATGGAAGCATATCTGAGGAAGAAACTAAAGAAAGAAAACCAATATTAGCTGAAGCTTATAGTGTATTGGAAATACAGTTGGACCTCCATATATTGAACTTCTATATAATAAAATCCTCTACATATCAAAGTTTTTTGTTAGTCCCATGAAATTTCCATTGAAATTTGTTTCTATATATTGAAATTTTTAATTTCAAAG